>BMAV01008439.1:263040-280377 GCA_019973955.1 Trichonephila inaurata madagascariensis | reverse complement strand
CCCCCCCCCCCCCTTGAAAAATTCCTGTGTGCGCTACTGGCAATGAGTATGCACAGTTGTATAATTTATACATTGGAGGTTGGTCCATCGTTACGTGGACAGGGGGTGACCCTCCACTTAGTACTTTTTTTAATAAATTTTTGGGTAATCCTATGTTTAAGATCAGATAAAAGATGTTTCTTCAACTTTTTTTTTAATCTAAGAAGTTTAAAAATAATGAAAATAAATGGATTAAAATTTCTTTTAAATGTATTTAAAACTCTTTTCTTCCCCCCATATATTATGAAAATGGTTGCCATTCTTAACGCAGAGAAATAAAATACAACTGCAAATTTTTTATTAAATGCGAAGTAAATTTAAATTTAAATTCTAAAATTGATAATTCATTTATGCCTAAAATAAGTTTGAATAGTTTAAAAAGGCCGACAATTATTATAGAAAAAAAGAGGGGAAATTGAATTTTATGACATGAAAAGCCTTTTTAAGATTAAATTCAAAAAAAGTGTCAGTGGTTTATTGTTCTCCGTAACAAATAAATAAAACATTTTTTCCATATATTTTGCTTCATGCACTTCCGTCCTTTCCATGCTGAGAATAGCAACAAACATAAAGCCTAGCCAGATGGGGAAACTCGCATGAAACTGTTGCGGGTTTTTTCGCTTATGGTCGACTACCCACTGAAATCTGTCAAGTCGGTTTTTAAAATATTTTTTTTTTTATTTTTGGATATTCAAAACATCGTTCAACAACATGTGCTGACACTTCACCGCATGTGTTTATTGCTTTCGAAATATTTTCCGCTGCCCTGCTGTGTTTTTTGGTAAAATATTGGCGTGTGGCTCTTTTTCTCGAAGACTCGAAATTTAAAGAATCTTCTCTTACAATTGCTTAGATATATAATCTATTTTTTCCGGATTCTAACAAAATGAAGCACTGTTAGATGCGTTTTTAAACATCTAAGAAACTCGAATTCTTCTAAATCCAAAAAATTACCTTTCATGACTTGTAAGTATAATTGTTTTATTGATTTACAGGCAAGTAAGATTAATAATTTAAGATTTTTTAAAAAAAAAAAAATCGTGATCTTGTTTAAAATCAGACAAAACATTGAATGTACTTCTGAAAAATTTTATATTTACTTATGATCAATGAAAATTTTTAAAATTCTACTAAAGAAAACTAATTGCACATTTTAGTTGAATAACTAAAATGTGATTTATTAGACTTCCTTATAATTCTAAGTATATTATTTGAAATGTGTAACACCACTTAATTTTTGTATAAAACTGTATCTTAATACATAAATTCAATTTCAATCGTACAAGTTATATAGTGGTGTATATATATGCTTTTACATTTATGAGTTTGGATAGTTTCTAAAATGTTTTTAAGTTTTCTAATTGTAAAGACCAAATGAATGGAGGATTTTTGTACTGAATATTTTCCCAAATGGTTTATCCTATATTTGTTCAATTATTTGTTGATTATTCTTGATCCTGAATTTCTGTCGATAATCCTCAGTTTTACTGAAAGAATTCATATAACAATAAACAATGCCATAGAATTCTAAAATCGCAATAAATGTAAAACGTTACACAGCAATAAGAAAGAAAACTCCCACTGTATAATAGCCCCCTCTTAAATGCAATGGTTTATCGTGTTTGAACGCATATTCAAATTATTTAATTTTATCAAGTAGCACTTGCTTGAGTTAAAGTTGCTTTGAAGAATCTTCAATCAGATATGAACTTCAAAACGTGCAAGATTTTGCTAAAATGTTATTTCTGTTTTTGAAAAACAAAG
This sequence comes from Trichonephila inaurata madagascariensis, assembly GCA_019973955.1. Classification (NCBI taxonomy): domain Eukaryota; kingdom Metazoa; phylum Arthropoda; class Arachnida; order Araneae; family Nephilidae; genus Trichonephila; species Trichonephila inaurata. The sequence continues at coordinate 278,574 of BMAV01008439.1, read as the reverse complement.
CATGTGTTTGTGAGTTTCGATCTCAGTTTTCGACTAATGGTTTGTATAAATCTTCAAAACAACATTCCAGCTCTACATTTATTCTTATCGATGAACTCTTTCTGCACTATCCATTACGCTACAGAATTATGGGGGGGATTATACTGTAATACTGTATTTCTGGAATTGTACTGCATTTTTCAGTCTTAAAATATATATATATATATATATATCGCGATATAAATGGGCAGGATGTTTTTACTCTAATTTTCATATATTACTTTTAATTATTAATTCAGACATTATTACTTATATTTCTCATTTTTAATTAACCATATAAAATCCGAAAATTTTAGTTTTTATTTTTAATTTTGAAATTCCTGTAGTTTTCTACTACATAGAGGGAGCAGTGTGCATAGATCATAACTTATGAACATATTAATGTTATTTATGACGTAATTGATGCTAAAAATATTTTTTACAATATCGCTAAAAGCTGCGGTAGTTGTAATGAAACATTTGACAAATAAAATAACTTCTAAATTTAGTTCAATTAAGGTCACTCTAAGCTAATCTAAAGTGATTTAAGGCCGTTTTCGGTTAATGTTAAAGAATAGAACCCAAGTTTGGAACGTTTTTTCAGATATAAAAGAAATGAACATTTTATATGATATTCTAGCTTCACTATCCTTTAGAGCAGCATTTTTTTTTGTCATACTTCCCATTTTTAACCGGGTTGAATAATTTTTTCTGGTATAAAATGTGTTTCGCGTTTTTTCTCCTATACCGTAATGTTAAATGGCCTATGCCTTCACATATTAAGACGAAAAAGAAAGTATTCATGAAATATTCTAAAGTTTTTAAAACACTATATTGTTAACAGAGATATGAGTTATAATATTGCAAATTTCCATGGAAATTGAGGCATTTTTCTGTCTGAAAATGTGCTTCGCGTTTAGTTCAAGCTCTCGTACTTTTACCGAAGACAGCCTTAAGAAACTTTCCATTTTAAGGTATCCGACTACCCTAAAATCATGAATTTTTTTAAAAATTGACAATTTTTTTTTTATTTTATAGGCCATCTTATTAGCTTTATAAAAATACCAAGTTTTTTATTTTCACTAGAACAAAAGCTACAAGTGTTTTAGTAAAAGCCGATGCCATAACTGCATAAGATGTCAAACTTTAAAATGCGTTTTACTCGAAATGTGTTTTTTTTTCAAAAAGTTCAAAACGGGGACAGCGATTGCTCAAAAAGTTTTTAAAATAATTTGCTGAAATTTTTTTGTGTATGTTCTATATAGCATTAGAAGTGTTTTAATCTTCATATTTATCAATCACTGTTTTACTACAAAATTTACAGTTCTTAATGTGAATATAATCGCTGTTTTTGTAAGCAACTTCTTATAATAACTAAGATAAAGTTCTCCAGTTTTTGTAGAAATTAAGATGTCTCTCATTCTGAAGGTCATTTCAAAAAGGAACAGCAAAGTGATACATTAAAATAGAAAAATTGAGAATTTGTTCATTTAATATTTGTACAGAGGGGGTCTCGTTTATGTAATTTTTTGTCAATTTTAACCCATTTTTTTCCCATTTCAGTAGTAATTTATTTTTCTCTTAATTTTAACATTTTTCTTAAAATGTACTAAATAAACCTAAAAATTACAAAAAAAAAAAATCTCCGAATATCCATTTCTTTTTTTAAAAGTAGTCGGATACTTTATTGATAATTTCTTTTTGCTTTTCTGTTATTTCTTACTTATAGGTATTTAAATATTTTTAAATAGTACCAATTTATACGCTATAATTTTGAATTCCAAATTCTAATAGTTTTTACCTTTTTTAATGAAGTCCCTTGCTTAAGGTATCCGACTACGTTCGGAACCGTGATTTTAAAAAAGCGCATAAATGGATAATTGTCATGATATTTAGTGGTACTTAGATTAGAATACATGTATAAAATGGTTTTAAGGACATTTTTTGACAAAAAAATTATTTAAATACAATATTTGGGCAAAAAATTAACTTAGAATAATCTTTTTTCAAAATGTTATCCTTTTGTGAAAAATGCTTCTATTATACTAATATTTTGCCTGTATATAGCTCAGACCTCTCTACATAGGCTCAACTAGAATTTTTGAAAAATTCACATTTTCAGAGTTGCCACCCATTTAAATAATTATTGGCGTTTTTTTTCTTAAAATTGCTTCCCTCTGTTGTCGTAAAATATGGATAAACCCACTTCTAAGTTATATATTTCAAAAATTCTAGTTTAGCCTCTGTACAGAGGTCTGAGCTATATACAGGCAAAATATTATTATAATCGAAGCATTTTTCACAAAAGGAGAACATTTTGAAAAAAATTATTCGAAGTTAATTTTTTGCCCAAATATTGTATTTAAATAATTTTTGTCAAAACGTCCTTAAAACAATTTTATACATGTATTCTAATCTAAGTGACACTAAATATCATGGCAATTATCCATTTATGCGCTTTTTTAAAATCACGGTTCCGAACCGTAGTCGGATACCTTAATATTTTTCAAATCCATAACATTTTAAAGAAGCCTTTTATGTTTTACCAATTTCTGAAAACATACCTTCATTGACATTTTATAAGCATCTTTGGTTCAAATGAAGCGGGAAATATGGGAGATGTCACATACAGCTTCTATTCTGCTTGGTCAATGTGCGTTTCCACAGGGAGAATAAGAGTATTAAAATTCAGTACTTTTGGGAGGAGGAAAACGGGAAGACCTAAATCGGAGCGAAGCCAAACTGTGCAATACTATTTTCAAAGCCGTATTTTCCATGCATAGCAAAATATCTTGCGGAGTTTTCTTATTCAAAACTTCTATGGCTTGCTTTGTAAGAATTTTATGTTATGATTTTAAATGATACATATAAAGATACTATGATTATTTTTTATTGTTACAGAATTGTTTCCGTATTACGTCAGAGGGGAGAGTGTTAAATGAAGAAAGGGAAATATTCATTTCGTTGTTTGAATTTTTTTCATGAATATATAAAGAAAATAATTTATTTTGAGTGATAAGAATGATGCATTCTTTATTAAATTAACATAATAAAATTAATTGAAATCGAACAATTTTTAAAAACTGCACGAGTCTTCTGCACAAACAACTTGATTTATACAGAAGGAAACTGTCGAGTGTGCTTGTTAATAGGCAATAATTTTCCGTTTTTAGTTCATTTTCGGTTAAGTTTTTCAAGTTCATTTGTTTTTTTCGCAAACTGGAGAAGAAAAAAAAAATACTCTAAATTTGTTGTACGAATTCATTTTTCGGTTTTAAGGAACATAAGCAAATTCGTTATTTTCTAACAAGAATCCTTCTTTTAATAGTAAGCTATTGAATAATATCATACTATGGGGTTATTGACACTCTTGGTAGAAAACACATCTTGTACCTGCTTTTTCATTTGTGCGACAAATATAAGTAAAAAGTTTTATATTTTGGTTTTATACGAAAGTAATTTCGGTTTTATAGAATGAAATTTTTCTCCACAAAAAAAATTAACTTTATTTTCTTAAATATCTTCAATTATTAGTTGCCATTTTTCTTATGACTTCATGAATCCACTTTCATTGAGGCTTTGGCCCTTATCAGCAAAAATCTCCACCAAGTGTGACTTTTACCATTTAAAAATCTTTATAAAACTCAAAATAAAGGATAATTAGATGGTGCAAGGTCGTGGCTATATGGAGGGTGTGACATCACTTCCAAACAAAGCTCAAATAATTTCGTGTCTTGCTAAAGATTATCTAAAAGATGAATCAAACACACACACACATGGACCAGGATCTTTTTTGATTAATGTTATTGTAGACGATTCATTTTTCATCCCCGGCCTTGCACCATTGGATTATCATTTATATCAAAGTTAACGCAACTTTTTAACTTGTAAAAATTTCAATAATAATGATCACCTTAAATCGCACTTAATTCATAGCTGATAAAGTGTATGAGTGCGGAGCTGATTAAGGACTGTATAAAAAACTATGAGCTTGTAATCATGAAGTAGTAAAAAAAATAGCAACAGGTAATCAAACAAAATGGAAAATATTTGTCTGATTAAAGCTTATTTTTAGTAATAACAAATAATTAAATTTTGAGTGGGGGGGGGGTCCAGACCTCCCCTCATGTAGCTTCAAAGTGCGATGTAAATTACCTATCAACCAATGAAAGCTTAATGTCATGCATTGAGCTTTCGACAGCAAAACAACATACTTCGTGATGAATTTTATTATTGTTGTATAAGACATTTTTTTTTTTGTCTAAGATTATTTACCTCAAAAATTAATCTATTAATTAATGCTTAATCATTTTTTCTGTTATTTCACAAAACCTTTTGTGTTGTATAATATATATTTTTTAAAGAAATATTTTAAGTAAAAAGCGTACTTTTCAAGAAATATCAACTATAGGCAAGTATATCATAGGGAAAACTTCAGGAAGATAATCAATAACAGCATCAAATTCCTCTTTATCTTCAAGAAAATAAATTGTATTATGAAGAACTCTAGTTATATATATTGAGAGAGTAATCATTTTCAATGATAACCGTGAAGTGTTTTAATCTTTTCTCTGATAGGGATTCCAATATTAGAATTTTCAAAAAAAAGAAGAGGTTCTAATTTAAAATTTGTTTCTGTTTATCTGTAAACGTTTTTCTCGTCAAAAATAGAATATCCATGTTTGTCAGCCAACTTTCAACAAATTTCAAAAGCGTATCATTCACCAAATGATTTTTGGCAGCAGTGCCATTGGTTCGAGTCAAACACCGACTTGAGGTTGACAGTTACTGCCGGTTAGAATGATAAGTTATAAAAAAAAAACGTGCAGTCTTAGGTTGCAAAGTGAAACTTCAATTTCCGAATGACAAGTTATTTATCATGTGTATTGAAAGAGATGTTTCACAAATGGAAACTATTTTTACCAACTAAAAGGATATTTCATAACAGTTGTACTTTCTCTTCATATTTTTTGAGTAACGGATCACTTTGAATACATTACTTCTTTTACCATAAGCAAATGTATATTTTTGTAACTTATTCTTCAAAATTCTAATGGGAATTTTTAAAAGAATCACTAGAGTTTCATAAAATTACTTATTTTGTGGCAATTGTTCCGTTGTTTTGCCGTCATTGTAATCTGTAACAAGTTTTATTTCCATCCTTATTTCCGCCAGTTTTAATTGTAATCAGTTTGATTCTTCTACATCAATGATCTCTTCAAACTTTTTCAACTCACGGAACCCCTAGAACTTGACGGTGCTTTCGTGGAACCCATAGACTTAGAAAGTGTTTTCGTGGAACCCATAGACTTAGAAAGTGTTTTCGTGGAACCCATAGACTTAGAAAGTGTTTTCGTGGAACCCATAGACCTAGAAAGTGTTTTCGTGGAACCCCATTCCATACACATACTTCGAAGAATATATCTCAAAATAACATTTAAAGTAGATCAACATGTTATAGGCACTTTATGTAAAGGCAATTAAAAAAGTATTGCATTTATTATAAAGAAATTCTAATCTCTTAATTTTTTAGTATAATTTACTCATTAATAATAATTTGTGATCCAAGTGTCACTTATCCATGAATTATATTTAGTATAACTGGGATATGTGTTCTTGCTTTTTTCACACTAACTGTGGAAGTCTAGGTTAATTGAGATTAAATGAAATCGCATTACGTATTCTGAATTTAATTTGTTTTTATACTCTGTTTTTGTAGCCACTTTCGTTGAAAAATATATTTCACTTAAACGCAATGTTCTGTATGGCATTAGAATGTTTATGAAGCGAGATTTCTGCGTGATAAATCCCGTGTATTTTGCATGAATTTGCAACCTATAAGTTAGAAGCTGTTCTTGCTTAAATTTAGATTTTAATATAGAATATGTTGATAAATTGTTTGTGTTTTTTCCACAAATGCAAAAAGGGGCATTTTCCTATTAGAAAACTGTTTTAAAAGACATTGTGCTAACTAACGAGTATAAAATTATCTTGTGGAACCCCAGATAGTAAACTATAGAATATTCACAATATAGTAGGAAGTATAAAGATAAAACGTTTTAATATTCTTTTATTATATTATAATGAAAGTTTAAAAAGTGTTGAAAAATAAAGTTATTATATATAAATAAAATATTCAGTTTTAATGAATAGAATGAGCTTCAGATATTTGTAACTATACAGAGACTTCATAGAGAACAGGAATCCATTTTGCATACATATTTATTTCTTGATTTTTTTTGTGACTCGTGGAACCCCTGGGTATGTCTTGTGGAACCTCAGGGATCCATGGAACACGGTTAGAAGTTACAGTGTACACGGAGTACTCTCTTCTACATTAAATTTAGCTAAGTGTGTTGATATTAACTCCTAATTTTTAAACAATTGCTTAATAGTGTCCTCTGGTGTGAAATGTCTTGTAAATTATACCATTAACTTCAGTTTTTTAAATTGGTATAAATATATTTCTGGTAAAAGAATGCCCCACACACGCATAAAGAATTAAAATAACATTTTATAACTCATTCACCTAAATTTTATCGTATACAGAAATTAGAATGAAAGAAACATTTTGGATGTTTGTTGTGAGATTTTGAGGAAATGTTTGCGCTGTGAGAGAGAATGGTTAGCATGGGAAAGTTTTGAAATTTTATTTATGTAAATTTTCAATGTTCTTGAAAGCTTTTCAAATTAAAGAATTTTGAATCAAAATTTTAAGAACGGATTTTAAACGCATATAATGTTGGAGAATATTTTCGTGTATAAATATTTTTTTTAAGTTCCTGTTTGAAAATTTTAACGATGACAATTTTATAAAAGGTTATTTACTATTGATATCATTAACTTTTAAAAATATTTTTGCTTACTTCGCAAATGAGCTTTATAAGTAACAAGATTGCGACATTTTGTTCCATCTCTAAATAGATAATTATTTTCTAACTTAAAAACACACATACTTAACTTTAAGGCCAAAGCACTTTTCATGAATACAAAATGTAATATGCATTAAGTTATAAGCGAAAAAATGTTTCAGACTAGCTAAAAAAAGTTATTTAAAAAATAAAACGGGTTAAAATTGCATAAGTATTTGTATTAACACATTTGAAGTTCTTAAAAAAAATGAAAATATGTTGTAAAATATTAAATTAAAAATTAAAGTAAATTTATTAAAATAAAAGACGAATATATATATATATAATCGAAAAATAGAATACCTAATAATGTACGTTCCCTATCATCAAAATGTTTAGTAGTATTAAATTTTATCAGGAAACTGAGAGAAAACATTTTGCTAATATTTTTTAAAAGAAAAAGACTTAAATCATTTAATGTGCTACAGTAAACAGTAAAGAAATTAAATTTATTACATATATACTCAAAATGCTGTCTGCTTGTATTTGTTATAACTAAAACCACAAAAAGTTTGGCGAGAAAAAAAAATGAGTAGTTACAAAATTTAAAATTTTTAAAAAAATCTTACAGATAATTTAATAATTTTTCATGCCTTTCAATTTATTTTAAATTTACACCTGATTTTAATTCTTTAAGCATTATTTTACAAATTAATGCCCATGCAATGTAATGATTTATTTGATAATTTACAAAATATGGGTCAACGCATACTTTGATGTGAAATTTTCAAGAATTTTAGCGACTTTATACCCATAAAAACTTTAATTTCTTCTTTCACACAATCGCTATTACTACAATGCATCCAAGGAGTTATAATTACATATTAGAAGAATACTTTTGGTAAGTTTTCGTTATAGTTCGACAAAAATTGCAACGCATGGAACATTTTGAATTTGGGTTTCGGGGCAAATTTTTGATTTTGAGAAAAAAAGCATTTTTTTATTTTAAAGTTTTTAACTTTATACAGCATTTTAAAACCTTAATCAAAATAATTTCTTCATTGTTTAAAAATTCTTTCGAGTTATTTGTATCAAAAGTTAATAAAAATTATATTTTCATCGACATACCTTACACTAACCATGTATACTATATATCGCTCGAATGCCTTTTGAATCTATAATTCGAATTATTCTAATTATTGTATTACACCAAGAATGGTTATGAAAATCAGTGATTTTATTAAAAATATTCAACCACACAAATCGAATGTGTTTAATGACACCAAACATTCCTCCCTACTCTACAATGGAAACATTTTAATTCATTTTATAAATGTCGCAGGGAAATGGCGAAATTAGGAATTTCATCAAATCCCTAAGGGATATAATCAATTGACGGGAGATGTTAAAATAACGTCTCTTCAACGTCCTTTCTCTATTGAAAGTGATTTTATCAAATCCATGAACTGTTTCAGTGAAATGATGAAGTGAACTAGTCAGAATTTGCATTGACAAAATGTTGTCCAGGGGGAAGGGGGTCGAGTCCTTGTACTTACTAACCAAACAGGTAGATACTATCGATCCCCTAAATATCAACACCATATCTTTAAAAAAATGGCACCATAGGATTAACATAGGGATTGATATTTTAGTGTGTAAGCAACCGAGGGGAAAGATGTTACACATCAAAAAATACCAGCCTAATTTTCTAATTATTTGTTAATTAGTTTCGAATAAGTAATTTGTATTTCATTGACTATTGTTGTATTACTTGCTTCTACGTTTAAAATGCACCGTATTTGTTCAATAAGCACTTTTAAACTCTTGACAGTATTATTTCATCACTTCACTGAAACAGATAAGGTATTTGCTCAAATCCCTTAATTTTATCAGAGAAATGACCTTGAAGAGACGTTATTTTAACACCCCCGTCAATTGATAATCCCCCTTAGGGATTTGATGAAATTCCTAATTTCCTCATTTTCCTGTGACATATATATTGCTAGAATATGTTCACATATTCGTGCATGTATTGTCGTACCTTTTTCACCCATAATAAGGATATACTTTTTTATATATCTTATTTGCCAATAATGCAAATATATTATAACAAATAATCAATAATATCAATATTTATTATAATATATAGATCTATATGTAAATAATCGATAAAGCTTAGCAAAAGTTGTGTGTAGCATCTGTACTAATCTGGATGCTTAAAATCAATATTGCGCTGCCACGTTTTCTATTTTTGTTTATATCAAATGTTGTTTATAGCAATAAAACGTCTGAAGTAGGATGGCTGTGATATAAAGCCTCATTGTTGATTGTTTGTAAGATTGCAGATAGTGACTTTTGTGATAAGAATAATTTAAGACTATATTTTCAAGTTTCTCCCACCCCTCACAAAAATCGTGAGTAATCTAATCTTTCATTTTACGTGACCTCTTCTTTCACTTCTTGATCTGTGACGTCATCGTTAGGGACCAGCATGTCTAAAACCTATGTGGGAACGTATTCCTGGGTCAAGTAATCTCTGCTTTTATCATTTGTTATATCTAGTGAGGTGAAAGGTTGTGTATTTTTTCACGTGAAAGTAAAAACAGGAGATCTTTTTTCCCCTCTTGCTTCATTTTTAGCGAAAAATATTTGACTTTTCAATCTTCACCTTGAACAATAAATAGCAGGAAAAAAAATTCCTAATCTCGCAAATTGAATTATCAATAGCGTTACTGAATCTTTCGCATGGCTTGATGTAAACAATGTTTTCCCAAAATCGTTCGCTAAAAAATAATCCAATTACGAGAATAAAAAAAAGACTTTTACGAAAGAATTCTCGAGTAATGAGATAAAAAAAGATACACGTGTATGGATTCCCATAATCCTAAGGATTACGAACTGTCGTACTTAGGGAACGAAATTTCAACTCGCCAGAGCTGCAATCAGATTTTCGATCTTTTGCTTCGGCTAGATTAGAGCTATATCTGACTTCAGTAAACATGGTTTCAGTTACAAGCATATTTTTGTCCTATATATATCAAGTAATATTTGTATAGTTATTAAAAATTTACTTTTTACTATGTTGAGTATATTGAGATAAGAAAAATATAAACTTAAATTTGCTTAAAAGGAAAATAACCTTAGAGCAGCGTTTCTCAAACTGTGGAGTGCCCCTCCCCGTAGCGGGCGTGATAACTCTACGAAGGGGGTGCGAGCATATTTTAAAGTCGAAAACAAGATTATTTTTATAAAAGTTATTAACTTAATGGAAGTAAACAAACAAAATACATTCTGACATAATAAAAATAAAATACACGTTTACACTGATATAATACACTTATAAATGTATCAGTACTGCGCAATGTATTTATTAATTTAACAATACGAAGTTAAGAACAAGTTTAATAATTACCAGTGACTTAATGGGCTTATCATGTGTAAAGTTATATACAAAAATTAACACTTTATAATTTGTACGATTTATAACTAATTCCATAACTGTCGATTAAATGTTAGGCGATTCGCTCCCTAATGCCACCATTTTCCACGCAGGTACGAGTATGTGATGTATTGAGGAGGGGGGGGAGAGAAAAGGAATAAATAAGCAAAATCCTCTAAAATAAGTAAATCCTTCGCATTGTCAAGATCCTTTTACTGCATTCCAAAGCTTTCGGAACAATTTTAAGGATAGAAGTGCACAGAAAAGATCGTAGCTTGGAAAGACGTAAATATACGAACTTGGCAATTAACGCTTTGGCCAGGAGAGACGTTTATATACGCCGGTGGAACAAGAGGTTAGAGTCGTTTTGTATCTTTAGCGTCAAAGTATTGTATTATTGAATTCAATACATTATTATTGTATGGAAGGGGGGGGCGATGAAAATTATGATTGAATATTGGGTCGCAAATATTGAAAGTTTTAGAAGCACAGACTTAGGAGTCAATAAGTTTGAATTTTTGTTGATTAAAAAAACAAACGAAAAATTAATAGAATTCTGTTGTGAATGGTTTGTAGCACAATATTCTTAACTCGATCAATTTACAACAAATGACATGGTAAAATTACTTCTGTACAATTTGAGATGCTTTTGGTAAGATGGAAACTTATAGCAATAATTCTGGTTTTATGTGCTTATCCTTTTTATATAACTACAGTAATGCGTCGCTTGCCCATCGTTCAAAATAAAGATAGACCTTAGTACTAGTCTTTGTATTGTTATATTACTGGTTTTTAATGAAATCCAAACCAATTTCACGATGATTGTTCAACTAGTTAGAGTTAATATCTGAAAAACTAGGTACTAATACCTGGTAAGATATAATTAGTTTTATTTTCAATCTGTTTTTTTTTTAAACAGTATTGTGAGGTAGAGGCTTCAAATTCAAATAAGTTAAGTACAAACTGCGGTATAAACAATTTTTCAGTACAATGATCGCCAATTTTTTAGAACTTTTAGATAAAAAAAAATGCACAAATTATTATATTAAATATAAAAATTGCGTGCATTTTGTTTCAGTAATAAATTTTGAAGCTATTTTTTATATTAATATTACCTCGTAATCTAAAGGGTATATCCTTTTATACTGAAGTGGAATTTAAAACAATTATATATATATATATATATATATATATATTAAATAATTTAGTAAATTAATGTATAATTTCATCCATTTTCTTTGTTTTTTGTGGGCGTGTGTATGAGTGTGTGATAGAAAAGGAGTATTAAAAGAGAATTGCCTTATGTAAATTTCGTTCTTTTTACAAGATGTAATATACTTAGAATTAAATATTCTCTGAACAAATTTATAATAATAAAATACGTGTGAGAAATCTTGTAAAGTAAACAATTAAGATAATGTATTATACAGTCGACAAATTTCGTCAAATCAAAATATTTCTCCAAATGCAGCAAACACAGTAATAACTATGGCAGTATTTGGGTGCATTTTTTGAATTGGCGACGTCTTTTCATTTGGCAAAATTGGTCGACGATATGTTGTGTTTTTTATCCTGGAATATATATGAAATACGAGTGGAAGAGCAGAAATATATAATACAGTAGAACCTGTTTTTGTGCGGTCCTTTTTTATGCGATTTTATTTTTGTGCGACCGCATAAAAAAAAAAAATTCTGCAGTATTTCGATGAATTTGCTTGTTATATGTAAGAATTAGTGAAATTTTCAAATATTTTTTGTGCGGTTATTTTTATGCGGTTTTTATCAACCGCACAAAAACGGGTTCAACTGTACAAACAGAAAAATATAAGCATTTATTACAAATGATGTTCCCAACTTATATATAACGGAAGGTGTGAGCTGCTTTCCATTCGAGTCGGGAATTCATTGCAGGCGAAAGTTCAACTTCTTTTCCCGAAGAAGATACAACTATACCTTTTTCGGGATAGTCGACGATATAATTCGTATAAGTACCGAAACTTTTAAAAACAGTTTCCTTAATTGGATTTCAAAATACCTTTGATTTTATGACCATTCATAATAGCTCGGGTTTTGTGAGTCAACTTCTATCAGAAAACTTTTCGAACAACGTTTTTTTTTTTATTTATTTATTTAATCCATTAATTTATTAAACCCTCGGGATACTAGGGTGTTCAGATTTCCCTAACGAATTTCTCATTATAAAAACCAGAGGACCTCTGAATGCTTATGTAAGTAGAAACTTTGTTTCTTTTTTTACACATTGTTCTGAGGAATGTAATTCACCAAGCATTGAAGGTGCCCGGCCTTATAATACTGGATAAAATAAATCTGTTAAGTTTTTGTTCAGAACTTATCTCCATTACTTGATAATTCTCATTTAATATCTATGTCTATGACAACATGCAGGGTGTAATGTAATTCACTGCAATCTGCGATTGCATACATTTCTTGAACTAACTTCTCACACAAATTCAAACATTTATGTTAAGATATTTAATTCCTCGTATTACGTATTCAAAAATCTATATATTAGTAGTAGCGGTTTGTAGTTATATCTATAACACTACTGTAGACCGAAACAGCTGCAATAATACGGGGCCGTTGTATTGGGGACCGATTCAAATTTAGGCTTGTCTCTCTTTCACCATTACAAATGGAGTCCCAGCATAACTTATAATTAAATCGACGTAAATGCGTTTTCATTATCGTTGCGACTGTAGTCACGAAAGCCGGTGGTCTGAGCAACCACCAAGGCATAACTTAACGCATTAGTGTAGTCCAATTAATATCTTAATGGTGAAGCAGAGAAGGCATTTGGAATTCCATACACTATTGGTTGTAAGTAGTTAAAGTGGTATTTAAAAACATCTCCTCATTGAAAAAAAAATATAATTGGTTTTAAAATTGTTTGACTGACATAATGATTCTTATTAGATAATGGCATTTATGAACACCATTTCAGGATTCATAAATTTCATTACTTCTACAAGAATATATTGTTAGTTCTTTGAAAGAAAAAGGGGAAGAAATGCTCCAAAATAAAATGGCATAACCGAGCATTATCAGTTAAACAGAAACTTAATTTCGTGGATATAAGAAGTGGGATAAAATATACTTATTAAATAATTTATCCCATTTTCAAAGTTATTTGACAGATCAATAATCTTTTAAGAAAATCAGATAATTTAATGGAAGTTAGCCTAAATTTTTTTGGTTGAAAAGTTTATTTATACGTATTATATAATAAATCTTCGTTATTTTGGTTCGGTGCTGCTGTCCTATTACTAGTGAACAACATTTTAAGCACTTATTTCAAAAATTGCTATTTTTGCCCTACTTACACGTTTTAAAGTATTACATTCTTATATTTTGATACCATAAGCGACATGACATCCTTTATAATTAAATATTTAAATTCTTCATTCTGAAATTTAATCATTTTTCATAACTAGCACTTTTGATGAATTCTATGGCACATGAAAATTTTCATAACACAATCTCTGAAAATTTTTATAATTGTTCAGAAATTTTGTAGGATTTCCGTTGTTTAGCAGTTAAAACCATTAGAATCGTGACAATATGAAAATTATGAGTACAGTAGAACATGTTTTTTGCGCCGTCCTTTTTATGCGATTTCTTATGTGCAATCTTTTTTATGAGGTATATGAATTTCAACGACTTTCGCGCCATTATAATGTTTTCTATCAGTGTATATATGTACACTTCAAGAAACTCTGTTCATTTGTTTTAAATAGTCTCCCGATAATGCACATTCAATTGCTTTCTTTCAAAGCGCTAGCAGCACGCACTTGATTGAAGACGTCACTGTCATTGACAGTTTCATAATCAATAATTTGCTACATTTTGAAGACGGACAAGAGAACCCGGATTCTTTGAGAGTGGATAAAATACATGCAGGGATTTAGCTTTCCATTAAATCGTAAGAGCATTTTCTTAAAATAGATACAAATACCGAAAGAAGTTTGAAATTCCCAAAAGATCTTTGATCATGCTTATGTGGTTATCGTGATGTTTACAAGCAACTGATCAACCTGCCGTCGCTTCGTCGCAAAAAATTATCACTTACTTGATGGTGCCAAAAAAATAAATCAATTCAAATTTTATCTTCAAGTGACGAAAGCTATTTTGAGCTAATTCAAGACAGAAGGACGCGCGTTTTGGATTACGACGCAAGTAGCAATACATTATGTATATGCATTTTGAAAACTTCTCCATGTGTACAAAAATAAATTAAATGTTCTAAAAATGTTTCCATGCGTGATTTAACTATTCATTTTGTTTGGAAGTACTTTCCCATACATTTTGTAAATAATTGACGTATTTTCTAAGGGCGACTTTTTTTTTTATGCGATCCCTCTCTTCCGCATAAAAAAAAAATCTGCGATATGTCGACTAAGATGTTTGCTATATGTAAGTATTTACGAAATACTTTCGCTTATTTTTTTATGCGGTCCCTATCTACCACACAAAAGCAGGTTTTACCATTTTGTTTCACTTTTAAATGAAGTGGAAGTTGAAAGCGTACAGTATACCAGCTCCGCGCGCGGTGTTGTCCTTGTCACTTAAACTTATAGATCAAAGTTTCCAGATTTGTCGCCAGTACTATTCGTGTAGTTTTCAAGCTCATTTAATTCAACAAACCAATAATTGTTTATTTTCGTCCTACTATAAAACAAAACGGTAGAAGTGGTAGTTTTAAACCATATGTCAAATGATGTCACCTGAGCTGGAACCCACAGTCCAAACTGCTACACCACTCCAGCTTTAAGGTATCCGACTACGTTCGGAACCGTGATTTTTCAAAAGCGTATAAATGAATAATATTTATGATATTTAGTGTCACTTGGATTAGAATACATGTATGAAATTGTTTTAAGGACATATTGACAAAAAAAATAATTTAAATACAATATTTTGGCAAAAAATTAACTTAGAATAACCTTTTTTCCAGATGTTCTGCTTTTGTAAATAATACTTCTATTGTATTAATATTTTGCCTGTTTTCAGCTCAGACCTCTGTACAGAGGCTCAACTAGAATTTTTGACACGCATAACTTGGAAGTCGGTTTATCCATGCTTTACGAAAACAGAAGTGAGAAATTTTAAGAAAATACGCCGATAATTATTTCAAATGGTTGTAACTCTGAAAATAGTGTGAATTTTTCAAAAATCGCGTAGTTGAGCCTCTGTACAGAGGTCTGAGCT
>BMAV01008439.1:233444-253040 GCA_019973955.1 Trichonephila inaurata madagascariensis | reverse complement strand
GAAGAAGCCTTGTAGAGGCTGATGCACAATTAAATCTGTTGTGAGGCTCAAATCCACTCATTGGCATGGTGTGGAAGTTAGGAGAGGGTGCCAGCTCAAGTGTCATTCTCGTCGTTTGACCGTAGTTCAAAGTTACGAAATTGTTCGTCAAAAGCAATCGTGTTGCTACAGTCCGACGTAAATTAAAATAAAATAAAATCAAAATAAAGTCTCCTCTCCGTAAATCAAATTTGTGAGACGCAGTAGCGTACACATGAATTTTTCAAGGGGGGAGGGGTGTCCAGGGTCGGAAGTCCACCATTCTCGTATCATGCTCTAATACGCCGCCCAACATAGCAGCGATGCACGTTAAATCTGTCGAGAGCTGAAACGTCCTCCCGTTGGTGTGGTAGTTAGGAGAGGGGGGTGCCAGCTCAGGTGTCGTCCACGTCACTTGACCATGGTTCAAAATTACGTGGTCCGTCGCCAAAAGCCCTCGTGTAGCTGAACAGTGCGACGTTAATATTCAATCAATCAATCAAGCCGCCCAACATATTCTTTCGATTTTGTCAATTTTCGTGAACAAAAACAGTAAAAAATTAATGTATAAATAATTAGGCATTAATAAAATTATATTAATAACAGATAATTAAATTTTGCATACTATATACATAGGATTATAATCAATTAAAAAAAATCAAGGCATTTGGGGGAGAGGGGCGGTTCCGGACTCTAGACCCCCCCCCCCTTGTGTGCGCCACTGGTGAAACCCGTAGTATAACGGCAAGTACGATGCAACTTGAAAGAAAAAAATCAAATAGTCTATTTGCGAATATGAAAATTAAACGAGTAAATAGTTTTGGGAAAATACTTTGGATGAAAACTTTCTTCGAATTTCTTGCATCAATAATCAGCAAAAAATTGATTTATTTTGGGAACTTTAGCGGCAACTTACTAAAGGTGAGCTAATATGCGCTTCATTAGAATTCATATTATAAAAACCACATTAATGATTTTTTTTAGAGTTATTTACATTTCCGAATAAATGAAATGTAAAAAGAAAACGAAAGGAAAAAACGAACTATTTAGATATTGTATAGTGGATTGATAAATTAATTCTAAAAAAGCCTAAGTGCACTAGAAATTCTTTGGAACATATTCCGAATTCTTTAACATTAAATTCCTAAGAAATAACTCGAAATCACTTTGCCTTGTTTTCAATACACAAAAAAGTTTTCTATTTTGAAACTTTTCCTCTTAAGTTATCATTTTTTGTTTCTTTTTAAACAGAGGAAAATTCTTTGCTCGAAAGCTGTAGCAACGAGATTATGTTTATTAGTACGCTTCCAAAAACATTTCTAACTCGCTTCCTATTTTATTACAGAAACTAGGATGGTACGTTGTTCCCTCGATCGAGCTTGGAATGTGTAGCTTTATTTATTTTTTTTATTTCGAAAATTTTTCCGCGTGCCGACAAAATTCCTATCTCTCCCAAATAATTTACACACAAAAACAAGCATTTCTCTCCGCACGTATACGAAAATTCATTATTTCACTTTTAAGTAAAAATCTTTTTTAAAAAGTATTTTCTCTTTCCCCTTAAGAATAAAAAACTTTAAAAACAAATATAAACCGATCGCGGGATAATTTTTCTCACATTCTTTCATCTTAAATTGTGCTTATTATTTTCCCTTATGAAGCGAAAACAATTTTCTAGAGTTTCTTTTTTATATATATATATTGTAGCTGCCCCTTTTTAAAGTTTATTTTTTATTTTATTGCTTTCTTATCCCAAACCCGATGAAGTCTACTTTAGTGGTCTTGAGGTCGCTACTATCGCACATC
The DNA here is from genome assembly GCA_019973955.1 of Trichonephila inaurata madagascariensis. NCBI lineage: Eukaryota > Metazoa > Arthropoda > Arachnida > Araneae > Nephilidae > Trichonephila > Trichonephila inaurata. Next base: position 251,216 of record BMAV01008439.1, on the reverse strand, counting down.
CTAGTCGCGCCACCTGGTGGCCAAAAATAAAGCCGGGCTGTTCGTTTTTGGCGACTTGAGGGTTCATCTGATCGATGCTATGAGAGCGGGCGAGTAAAGCTGACTTGGCGGTGTGCCAGGCGACTGCGTTCTCTGTTCTTTCGGCCACATATATCTGAACATTGCCTCTGCTAGATAAAGACTTGCGCACACTTCCGTCAACAGATGGACCGATCGCTAGTTTCGTTGCAATCCGAATCAATCATGGTCAGCATGGCATGAGCCAAGCCATGATTCCTTACGCCGCGTGCATGTGTTTTGGTGCGGAGCGTACCGCGGGAAGGCGCCGTCGTCCGTGGAAGCTCGTAACGGCCCAGGTAAGTTTTTAGCCCACTATTTTTCGGGTGCATTTTTTCTTTTTCTACTATCCCGCGCGCTGACTCAAACTTCTCCGTCCGCTGGCGAGGGAGGTTTTGGGGGTAGGAGAAAAGGAGTAGCATCAGTCCGGGCCGTTCCATGTAGTGTATCGATCTCGGAGTTGAATGCCCCAAACGCGACTGTGGGCCGAAACTGTTCCCGTCCTGTCAAAATTCCACTTTTCAGTAAAGGAATTAAAAAAACCGCTCCTTGTTAGTAACGTCTCGCGGAAACGCCATCTGGAAAGAGGCTGTGAAAGTCGGCAAATGTTTTTTCTCTTGATCAGTGATTCAATCAATGACTTTCTGCTTCTTTCGCAAACTTTTTCGGGAAGAAAAATTCCTGAAGTGTGTTGGTGGAAGGACATTCCCGTGACCTTATCCTAGAAGCAGATCATCCGTTTTTATTCTCTTTATTTTTGTTAAAAAAGTTTTGTGTACTTTTTCGGGCGAGGAAGCGAAAAGGAATTCCTCTACTCCGCTCTCGCTTAAGGATGCGGTTAGGATCGCTCTGTTTGTATTACCGAGCTGGGAGCTATTTAGATATAACTGCCGCGCTCCGTCTTTTGAAAATTGATATTTTTAATGCAGCGCATAATTTCGTGCTTTATATTTTATTTGCTCAATGTTTATTTGTAAAAAAAAAGACTTTATTCAACGTTTGTCAATTGTCTTAATCTAATGCTGACTACTCCAAGTAAAATATAACATGGTTATATTATAAATTTAAAAAATATAAATATTTAGCTCTTGTGTATATTTGCTCACTTTTAAAATAACATTTTAAAACAGAAATAGTTTGTAAATTAGTATATTACATTTTAAAGTACTTTTAGTCATGCACTTGAATAATATAGAACAGCACCGATGATTATTTTTAAAGCTGATAAAATATCGAAATTTTAGATTTAAGTTTCTTGGTTTTATTACGAAGTTAATTACATTAATAATAAATTACTTAACAAACAATAACCTTAATAATTGATTGAGCAGCTTTAAGTTTTATTATACTTGCACCAAAACGAAAAAAGAGGTGAAACTCGCTACTTAATTTCGACCTTCTTCCACCCAAATGTTATTTACTAAAGTCCGTGAACTTAAAACGTCACGCTCTGCTGCATCCAGAAATTACAGTTTGCTTTGTAATGTATATTGTCTATTCTTGATAACAATAATGTTTTTGTTTTTTTTTCTGAAATAACAGTTCTTATTTTAAATGCAAAATGTTTATGGAGATACAAACAACTCCATAAGTCAGATTTCTCCAGATAAATATATATTATGTTGTTATTCTCTGTTTAGATTAACATATAATATATGCGTTTCTCTTTCCTCTTTTATTTACACTGCATTCTTAGTTGTAATATTCAGTTTATGGAAAATGATTTTTATTACTTTTTGAATTCATTTTCAAAAAAGATGAAATACTACTTCAGTTACTAGTCATTAAATTTTATCTTTAGAAGATGTCTAAACATTTGTGATAAACAAAAATATCCAGTTAAAATAAATTTTCAATGTTGATAAACACGCATAAGAGAATGCAATAGTTTTTTGCTTATGAATTCTCTCATCTTTTTTTTTTCTTATTATTGGCTGGCTACGAATTAATCCAATTCCGTGGCTTTTAAATGTAACTTTCATCTTTGGATTTAATGGTCACCAAAGATATTTGATGATGGCAGAAAAGAATTTCTCGTAATCGGACTATCTTTAAATTGCAAAAATGAATTTTCCTATCGCTAATTTTTTTCGAAAGATAAACTCAAATAAGTTCGAATTTTTTTTTTTTCAATGAACTGTTTCGTTTGTGATCACTTATATCAAAATTTATATCTTCCCCTCGTTATATATATGAAGCCACCAAATAACACAAACCATTATGAAATACATACTTTCGTCATGACCTGATTTTTTGCAAGCATCTTAATTTGCGTTATTTTACTTTTCGAGAATGAACAGATGAATGCAATTAAGTGAATAAAAATACGCTTTTCAATCACTGGCAATCAAAAATTTAATTATTTTTGCCATGTTTCGTCATTAACATCCCACCACTCGAACACTCTTTAATTGGATCGGAATGTCGATTTCAGTCCGTATAAAATGCATCTTTCACTCTGCCCTATTTCTTTTTTCAAACCATTTCTCAATTTCTTTTTGTATGATAAACATTTGTACAGTAAATTTCTTATTTCGAATATCACACTTCACGTAAGAAATATTATAATTAGTGTTTTTCTTTTTGCTTATATAAAGAAGTCTCAAGTTTCACTGTGTAAAAATTAAATTTAATACGTGTTTTGTATTTAATCGTCTTGTTTTATTCTGCTCTTGAATAACAATTCTTGATTTTAAGTTTATTTTTTGTTTGAAATACCATATTTTATTTCATTATTGATTCAATGAAAATTTTAAGCGTTAGTTTAATTTTTTCCACAAAAATGTGCTCCATTAAAAAAAAAATATTACAGAATAACACTGCAGTTATTGATACTTGCCGTATTGATATAAATTTTTTTCTTTTATAAATTTTTAACTCTTATGCACTTAAAGTTTTTTTAGAGAATTCATGCCGTATTATTTAGTCGTATATGTAGAATACGTAATATAACATTTGATGCTAACCCATGCGTCTAAGAATACCCATTCACTTTACTATGTCCGTTTCAGAAACTATCTTTGAAATTGTAATATGTGTCTCTCTCTATATATATATCATATAAAGATCTTTGTGCCTTAAAAGTATTCCTGATTGTAGATCATGCTTTCGCAGTTTAGTTTTATTTAAATATGTATACCGTAAAATCCGGCGTATAACGCGCACTTTTAACACAATAAATTATAGTTTAAAAACTAAACACCCTATTATAGTTGAACTAAGTTACAACTTAAGATTTTATTCGCCAAATCTGGAAATGGGATCTGAAATTAGTTGCCAGATGCGGGATGGGATCTGAAAATGGGAAATCTTTAATCCTGATGATCCTGATCAGGACAATGGGACAAAACTAGTAAATTATTGTATTGTCATCGGTCCTGGACAAGTGAGCAAAATTTCGAATTAATCAGACCTTTTATAAAGTGGGTAAAAAATGAGTTCAAAAGATCCCGTTACATACAAATGTAGCTTGTAAAAGGGTGTTAAAAAATAAGGTCGAAAAATACGGGTGCGCGTTATGCGCCGGATATAAAAACGAGAGCTTTAAAAATAAAAAATATGAGCATAGAAAAAAAATTAACTTCTATATATATCGAGATAATGTTTATTTAAAAGAAACTATATTCCTTATGATCTAAAGGGGTACAGTTCTAGAAATATGCTATTTTTCTCCAAAGCTTGGAATAGTACTCGAATAAATGACTTCAAAACACACACACATAAGAGCATTGTGTACGTACATTTCACGCTTCTTCGTAAAAAAAACGGAGTGTGCGTTATACGATGAATATACAGCTGAATTGCAGCTTGAAAGTTTAGGAGCGCGTTATACGGCAAATTTTACGGAACATTCTAACCTAGAATTTTTGATTATGATGCTCAAAGAAATATTTTCCAATCTATAACTCTTATCACAATACACCAATTAACTCTTTCTACAATGAAATGGTCATTCTTGCTTCTGTTTTATTTTTAGGGGTCGGCGCTAATGTTTTCGTTGGAATTACACATATGCGTAGCTGATAAGTGCCAAATACTCCGTAGAGTTATAGTGCGTAGGGCCGTTGACATTTTGGCGTCTTAGAAATTGTGTTATCGAAATTCAAGTGTAATCTCCGTATCAGATAAGGCTCCATCCCTTAATACCTCGTGATCCTTTAAAATAGCGTGACAGTGGCAAATTACCGCCATGGCTTTGGTTGGCGCCGTGCGCTCGACACTTAACTTCGCCTTTCTTTTTCGCCCTCATTGTTCGATGTACTGGGTTGTTTTTTAGCAAGGTCGAGGACTGCGGATGTCGTACACAAAACGTCTCAGCAAGCCAGTGTTAAAAAACTTGATTAATGCTTCATTCGTTTTCAGTGCGGCGTTTGGAAATTTTATCTCTAGCAACGCTGTGGTGAGGGTGGCTGCAGGAAAAAAAAGGCACCACACACTTTCCTTTTAACTGAATTTGTCGGCCGACCCATGTTCTTTGCTAACTTGACGTTCACACATTGTGCGTGCAGCTGCTGCTTATCCAAATGGCCTTAAACGGTTTATGTTTGCTTTTATTTTCTTGTCATGTTTCAACATAGTTAATCAGTTGGCTTTGTTTGAACGAAGCTGGAGAAATCTGAACCAGATCGCTTACTCGACCCGTTCATTTGATTACTTTAATGAAACACTTTGAGAAGAGTTGCTTAAGGTAGTTCACATGATTGAAGTAGAATCGTTTTCGGAAGTGCTGTCATATATTTTGTCACTCTTCGTGCAAATCAATGAGCTGATGTTATTTTTACTCAAAGCTATGGATTATAGTTTAACGATATAAATCCAGTGGTGCGTTTGTCTTGCTTGTAATATTTTTAGTTCAAAGCTAAAGCGCATTTTATATACCGTAAAATCCGGGGCGTACAGCGCGCACCTATACTTTCAAGCTGCATTTTTTAATTTTTTGGTGTATTTGCCGTATAACGCGCACCCCCTTTTTTTACGAAGAAACTTGAAACGTCTGTGTGCAATGATATGTTTTCAAGTCATTTATTCGAGATATTATCAAGATTTTGGGAAAAAATAGTATACGTCAAGATTGTTTAGAAGTATACTATTTACCTATAAGATTTATATTATTTAACTATTTAACTCTTTAAGTTCATTAGGTACGTCATTTCTTCTAAATAAACAATATTTTGATGTATTCAAAAGTCTAACTTTTTTCATGATGATCTCTGTTTTTTATTTTTGGACCTATCATTTTTATATTTGGCGTATAACGCGCACCTGCAAATTTCGATCTTATTTTTTGTGTTAAAAGTTCGCGTTATAAGCCGGATTTGACGGTAAGTTGAATCGAAAGAATCAAGTTCGTTCAGTAGTGCTTTAACTTTCAAACATTTTGAACTGCTTTTTCGTAAGATTCTGAACTATGGATTATTTGTATTTCTGTGTAAAATACATAATTATCATATATAAAAGCTGGAAATTCACAATTGATAGTTCATTTGTCGGGTTATAAGGTTTCTGTTTATTACCTTCCATTTATCTGCGCTCGCAAAATGCTTTATAATGCAATTTCACATGATAAAAAAAAGTTTAATACAAATAGTAGGCTCATAGAGGCTATCCTATGTGTATATATATATATATTTTAATCTTCGTTTTCAAGCTACGATACCTTTCGATGCAATTGTTGCTCTGTAAAAAAAAGCTGCAAAAGTTACTTCTATATTTTTACAATATGTTTCAAAACATAGAAAGGAAACATGCTTAAACAAGAAAATGCTGTTGATTTTTTTCTTCAAAAAATTTCCATTTGTGTGATAACGAGCTACTTCACACTAATTTTACAGGTTTATTAAAACTGCTGTCAAATATCCTCAGGAATATAGAAGTATGTAATCGTAATTGTAACGGAACTTTTTTATTCTGGTTTAGCTGATAAAATAAATTTTTCAATTTACTAAATATCAGAGAGTAGTCTATGCAGTGGAATGTTCTTTTATCTTAAATGTGCCAACGTATCAAAACATAAAATTTAGCACACTTTTGTGAACCCCATATAAATAGCTTCTTTCGATACAGGTCATTTGGGTATTAAAAAGTCTTACTGTATCGTTTAATTTTCTTCACAAAAAATAAAAATATATATTTTAACTAAACGTACGCATCAAGAATGGGGAATTGGAAACACTTTTTTGACTGTCGAGTTCCAGATTTTTAAATGAATTTTATTATTTTTTTTTTTTTTAATCCTTGACATTACGCGCTACATACCTATTACGTTTCAATATTTGTAATAAATACCATTGAACTATTTCTGATTAATAAGTTAAATTGCAAATGCCTAATTTGGTATTCCAAATTGTATAACGTACGAAGATCTAATTGGATCTACCACTTGTATTGCCGTATAATAATACAATCAGTGTATCAACACATTTTTACGTTATTTCTCTCACTACGATTGAATATTATATAATTTTCTTAAAATTAATATACACACTAAGTTTCCAAGACATTGACCTCAGTCTGCAAATTAGTCATTCAGTATTAAAAGTTGCTCGCGAAGTAAACTTAAATATTAGAATACATAAGGAATAAGATTATTATTTCAATTCATAGTTGTCTGCAAATACATTTTAATTCTGTGAATGACCAATTGGGTTTAAAAATTTGACCGTTTTTAATATGTAATACAATAAAATTTTTAAAAAGAACAAATTTTAGAACATCTACTTCAAATTTTTTGATGCCACCTTGTAATTTATAACTAACCTAAACCGGCTTTCTGATTTAGAAAAACCACGATTTTTTTTTTATGGATCTTAAAGGTTTTTTGCCCTTATAAACTTATCGTAACTAGATAAAATATGCACTTACATGTGTTCCTTCAACTAAGATATAGAGTTTAAAACACGTTAAAGGGTTTAAAATAAAATATATCGGCTTAAATTTTTAATTGTTCACTGAGAGTAAATAAGAACAAATATATGTGACAATACTATAAAAAACACTTTTCTTGTGAAGTTATTCATATTTCTTTGAAAACCAATAACCGAATTTTCACAAGTGTTGAAATATTTATAATTTAAATATAAAACCCTAACTGAATTTTAAAACGTCTATAAATTTATCTCTAGAATGAGGATAAAAAATTTACTTTCGTTCCATTAAGACAGAAAAAATAATGAATCGAAAACGTACTCGAAACTGCACCTTTGAAAAATTAATGCTCTCGCCACTGAATAATATCAAAGAGTAAGTTCATATAAAATTTAAGGCGCAGAATAAAATCCATGATTATTATTCAAAGGGTATTTTAATCTTTTCTAGAGAGAAGCATATAAATGTTTTCCTTCCAAAGATTAAAAGTTTTCTGTGAACAAGATTTTGGAAATTATATTGCTTAGGTAAAAATGCTTGCTTCGAGAGCTTTTAAAATGATCAATCTTCTATTCGAAATTCTTGAATTAGTTTTTCCATTGTTTAATTGAACAATTGAAAATTCCAATCATTCTTGGAGAAATTTTATGGATATGTGCTTCTATTGTATGAGTTGCATTTTTCAAATTATCATTTGAATTAAATTAATATTTATACCTTACAACAATTAATATGCGCATTTCATCTGAACAAAGAACTTATTAATGCTTTTACTTAAAAGAAAATTTTATATTTTGTTAATGGTATTAAGTGTACTGAGCTTCAGAAAGATTGAAATTGTTATGACGTAAGAGTTGCAATGGTTGAAGATTCATGTGCGATGTTTATTTGAAATTTGATTACTTGATTCGATATTACATTTCTAGAGTTAGAAATTAATCCCATTTCTTAAAATAAAAAAATTTACGAAATATAGCGACATTTACTGAAAATTGTGTGTGTGTTTTAAAATTCGATTGTGTCTATATATAGTTTTGTTTAGTGATACATTATTGAAATTAATCGAGAATCTTTTTTTTGGTCAAGCTTTAGCAGACTGAATTATTTAAATTAAACTTTCATATTTAGAACTCCAGTTTAGGATTTAGACAATATACGAAAATAAAAATACTACCAGAATTTATCAAAGTACTCTTAAAGTTATGAAGAGTTTTTGAGCTACACTTTCTCGAAAATACTGCTGAAATATTTTTCTGAGTGATTGTGATATTAAATTGAAATAATGATAAATATACGCTATGAAGAGATTTGACTAATTCATTCTACATTTATTATTTTTATTCTGAATGGAGTCTAAAAAGTATAAAACAACATATTTAAAACTAGTACTGTATATCTTTTTCAAAGAAAGTACTTAATTCTTGGTAGCTTTAAGAATTTTTTTTTTACAAACAACCAGTTTTCTTCGTGATTAGTTAGCCTTCTGTGAGAACATAAAAAGCAACTTATGGTACTTGCTCGAGGTGGAACTAAAAAAAATGTATATATAGTTATTAACATACAATATCTCTCTCTGTAAAACATAGTTTTATAATAGTTTTATGGCATTGGTTTTGCGTGTTGTATATGGTCAAGTGTGATAATATATTCAGTTATTTTTTTAACTTTGTCTGCATGACTAAAAATAAAATTTCAAATTTGCACAGAGATCGAAAAATCTCTCAACAAATATCAAGCTTTTCCTTTTAAAGACGAATTAGAATTTTCAAAAAATTCAAATTTATCTGATGTTTGATTAAAGTTTCAGATAGAAATACTGCATAAAAGCGGATGAAATCCTTGTACAAGTACACAAAGCGATTGTCCTCTAACATCTACATTTAAATTTGATTAATTGCACTTTTGTTTTATTTGAATAGCTTCAGTTAAAAAAAAACTCTACGGTTCTATTTAGCGTGAAAGATTGCGTAATTTATCTCTTTATATGTAATTTAGTCTCATTTTAGAAGACGAAAAACAACGATTTTGAGTTCAATTCCACTGAGTGTTCAAAATGTGGTGGGCGGGTGCAATGCTTTAAATTTCAATAACTTGAAATTCTCGCTTAGTTTGCCTTTGAAACTGAATAGTAAGATAAAAAAAGTGCCGTACTAGCCCTCTAGATCTGTCACAAAATTACAACATGAAATACTAAATGCTTTTTGTGTAAATCTAAAAAGAAAGAAAAAGAACTCGAGACTGTGAGGGGGGAAAAGCCATATAGATTTGAGTAAATATGTAAATTTTGCTTGTAGAAAGCGCAGTTTGATCATATATAACCCATTGCATATATCTAGTGAAGTAAAATTACGAGGGTTGACAGAAAAAAAGGTTACAAATCGAATAAAGAAATAACAATAGACAGAAAATACAAAATAGAATTAAGAGGCATAGATGCCTATCACATTTCGACATAATCACCAGATCTAGTTAGGCATTTATCAGAATGCAGAAACAACTTGTTTAACCTGTCTTGATAGAAATCAGGTCCTTGTTCATTGAGCTAAATCTCGGCGGATGATTTCACAGCACTATCTAGGGAATATCGCAGCTCATCAGAAACGGTATGCTGCACGCTACCATAAATCAGTCCCAGCTCTGACTATATTCCCTGCAGAGTTACCCATCGATCATTTTGAATCATTCCTCCAATTCATGCCGTGTCGAATTCTGTAGTTGAAGAACTCGGCCGTCTGCTCCCTGTTATATTGTTGCTTTCGACATCCTGTCTGCCCTGATTGAAAAGAGTGACACAATTTCACTACATGTTGTCTGGTCATCGCAGACGCGGACACATTCTTTGCCCATAAAAATCGAATCACGGCTCGCACTTCCAAACAAAACCAATTTCCTAAGACTCTTGCCATTCCAATTGTCCTGAACCATCTGGGAACTTTCACTAATTACCCGCAAACCAGCCGTATGACAAGTAACGCCATTTGTCTCCACTCTAGGGAAACAAAATTTCTCCACAATAAGTAGTTTTCAAGTGCTGAGGCTTGTAACCTTTTTTTTTCTGATCATACCTCGTAGAATAAGTAATTTTAGTTATATATAAAATGTATCTGGTAGCTGAATTTGTAGATTTGTTGTTATATTTATATATTTTACAATACGACTTTTGTATTGAAAGGAATTACAATTACAAACTGAAAAAATAAATTTTGTTCTAGATTCCTTGAGTATTCGTATGTGGTTAGATCTAAAGCAACCCCAAAAGAAAAAGAAAACTTTAAAATAACCTCATTAGATGTTCTGTCTTGAATATTCCGCAATGTGTAATTCCGGAATGTGTTATTGAATTATTTCACTTTACCTTGTCTAAGAACAAAGGCCATTCTGTCCCTGGACGGATGACTCTAATTATTATTTATCAACCGAGCATTCACTTTTCTCTTGCATAGTGTTTTGAAGTGCCACATTCAACATCCAATTAATTTGTTGTTTGAAATAATTTAATGTTTTTTCGTATGAAGAAAGCAAAATTTTCGAAAGATTTAAAACTTTTCCCCTAGAACTTCTTCCTTGATAAACTTATTAAAAAATTCAAAAGATGAAATAAAACACTTAAAACAGAAAGAAAAATGCTTCTAGTATAGGTTTATGTACTTATATTAAGGAGTTAGAAGCCCAAATACTCTAAGTAAATGCATATTTAGTGGTATTCATATTATCCACCAATTTTTTTATCAATAGTATTTTTTTAAGAAAGTAAAAGCATAAAGATTTTTATGCTTCTAAGTTTTTGATAAGAATTTTCAAATAGTTTTGATAATAAAGCTTTTCGTAGTTATTTATATTTGCCTGTTAGCAAACAGAATTTAAACTCAATTTACGTTTTCAGATAATGTGCAGATATTTATGAGTTCATTTTTTTTTCAAATGAGGCTGTAGATTGGTATTTTACCTTTGCAGACCTAGTACATTCTCTGGGAGCTGGTATCTCAAGTGTTGCACCATATAGGTGAATAAAAATCGCCGCGATGTAATTTTTACGCCCAGTTTCCTCCTTAGAGGGAGGCACCTGAGCTCTGACGATGCGCACATACGAGTTCGTGTAGAATAGCAAATTTAGCTTTTTACCATACAGCTTCAAAATTTAGAAGTGATCTAAGAAATTTGTATTAAAGAATAAGATGTATAGAACAGACTACAGAAATGTACAGTAGTTTACACAAACGTGCGACTCTTTTTCAATTAGTGAAGTCAGAAATCTATAAGTAATATTTGATTTTTTTTTTTTAATTTTGGGGTCTTGTTTCTTAGTTTTAAGCAAATGACATTCTTACATTTATCATTATATTTTTCTCCTGTTTTAAGTCATTTTATGCATACCAAAAGGTTTTTATCAACCAAAAAATACTATAACTTCTATGTATAAACTTTTTGTATATCACGTCAAAGTTTCATAATAGTTTAGTCAAATCATCCTGTTCTAGTTTGAAATTTATTACTCTATTTACTGTATATATATCGCGATTGCCTTATCTCTTCCAGTAGCATGCAACGAAATCTAAAGGTAACATCGCATACATATGTAATGCGATGGAGCCCAATTTCGAAATGGAATCTCAATTTGAAAATTTTTATTCCTATTGAAAATTGTTAGACGCGTAATATTATTGCTTTCATTTTTCGTCTGGTCGTATTGAATAATTTTTTTAAGAACATTTATTAAATTAAACTTTCTAATAAGGAAACACATTTCTTTCCTTTTTATTTTATGTATTGTATTTAAATTCATTATGGATTTTTGCAGCTTTTTTTCAGAAAGATTTGTTAGACTTTCTTAATTGGTTTCGGATGTCTTATCTTTCGATTTTCATATTTAATTCTGTGCGATCTGGATGTATACTGTGTAACGGATATTTAAGAATTAAAACTTGCATATGATGTAACATTGTAATAAATGTTGCGCATTTAAAGATAACTATGTATTTTTAATATGTTGATATTATAATCAATAAATTATATTTTTGAACCCGTGGATATGATTGTAGTTAAAGTTTCGCTAGCTAATTTTATATATTCTAATGTTTCTTATCGTTCAGTTTTTAACTTTTATTCGAATAACGGTATCAATAATTTTTTTAAAACAAATAATGTATTTTAGAATTGTTATGAATATCCAGTTCAGAAATTGATAAATTATGTTATAAATAAAATTTATGCTAAAATTGATTTTTTTTAGATTCTTTAAAATACTTCAAGCTAAAAATTGTATTTTCATTGTAACATATATATAAGATAATTCAGTGATATCTTCAACCTTTTTAAATGAAATAATGTAGTTATTTATTAACAAAAACGAATTGTTTTTCTTCTGGGATTCTTTGACTCCTTAGAAAAATAGATTCATTTTTAAAATATCTCGTTTTCATTAAACTTTTAATAGTAAAAAACTTATTCTTTAAAATTTAGCGTACAAAACACAAGACATAATTTATCTATGCAAAGCTTGTACAGTCAGATAAACATGCACTTGTAGTACACTCAATGGAATGAGATTAAATACATACGTAAAATGTACGTATTATATACGTATACATAGATATTTATATTTGTTATACAATGTCATGTATCACTATAGGCCAGCGATCTCCACCTTATATATATATGCCGTCAATTATATATTAAATTGCTATAACTCTAAATTCGAAGAGCAGGCAAGAAAATAAGACATTACAGAAAGTAGAATAGTCAGAATAAAATACAATAAAAAAATTCTCACGCTGTGAACTAAGATTACAGGGTTATTTTTGTTCCTCTTTGTTTTATAGCAATTTAGTATATGATCAATTATATATTTGTGTAGTCAAAAAATCAGACGATTTTATACTAAAAAGTATTACAAATTTGAATATTAGAAGTGGAATTTGATGTGAGCAATGTGTAGTAGTTTCTTGAACTGTGAGAGATATCTTCCCCACAAAGGCTGCTTAGGCTCTTTTGTCTTAGTGTGCATACGCTTTAATGCCAGTGAATTTATGGTGTTGAGCTCCCAAATCACTTCGAAACCAGACACATCTACCAATGAGATTGTTTCACTTGCAAGTGAGAACGAACCTTCTCCTTTGGTGTATCTCCATGTATCACTTTGCGAACTCCACTTTGGTGATATATGGCCAATAGGCAATATATCACCAGGCCAATAGGCTCAGCAATAGGCAATACACCGAGTTTTCGAAAATTATAATTGTAACAACCTTCTAAGCCACCATTTTGTATCCCAGTAGAATCTAAGCCGAACAATCTTTATTCTATGCGAAGAAGTAAGTGGTTTTAACATAACATTTACCATTTTAAAAGCAAACGTCAAAATTCTTCCGCAATTCAATTGTTAATTCAAAACAAGTTGTTTCTATAATTTTCGTCGCAATTTTTCAGCTAAATTGCATTTGACTAGTTAGTGAATGTGCAGACAGTCAATTCTGTCACTGTACACATAATTTTACTCATCAGAGTCAAGAAGCGGTCTAAATTACGTGCGTGACTATATGATCAACTACGACGTACCGATTTTGAACTGCCAAACACTGCCTTATTAGAGTGACATTTGGTAAGTTGTCTGTGTCTTGGCACAAGCTATTGAAAGCCGCGTAATTCGGTGTATTGCCGTAAATTTCCGTGTATTGAAATACGAATGTATTTGGGACTTTTAAATATGAATCAGTGCATCATTTTCATACTTTTTCCTTTAAAGGCATTCACCGAACACTTTGTAAGTTTATGAAAAAAGATGAAATTCATCGCGCGTGTCTTTTACTTTTTTATTTGTAGAAATTGATACATTTTCCACAGAATACACTAGAAATTAGTTAAACATGATCTGAGACATTTGATGGATCTGCGATTTTCTATAAAGACTTGCTTTTGTTAAATAAAATTTATACTCATTTCTTAAAAAAATAAGATTCTATGGACTTAAGATTCCCCAGAGATGATTTCGGAAGTAATATATTAGATTTTGAGTGTCACTAGGATTGACAGAAATTTAATTTTAGTTATTTCATTTTGAGTTTTTTTACACTGATATACGGCAAAACTATTGCAAGCGTAAACATAACTCTTGTACCAAATGACACGAAAGATTAAAGTTATCTCAAAAGTTTTGGTCATGAATTAGATTAAGAAGTCAGCTGATTATAAATGTAGCAAATAACTGTTTTTTTTTCTTTTTCTTTTTTGCGAGCTAACTCAAAATTTAAGTTAACCTCTTTTTATGAACATTTTAAAAACCAATCATCTGTTTTCAAAATACATCAATTTACGTGCAAAAATTATGTCTTTGTCGAAGAAGCCAATTTCCATTTTTAAGGCTGTCTTTGGTTAATGTTAAAGAATAGGACTAGAATTAGGAACATTTTTTCAGATATAAAAGAAATGAAACATTAATATAATATTCTGGCTTCACTATACTTTAGAAATCAGAATTTTTTATTATACTTCCAGTTTTTAAACGAGTTTGTTCATTTTTTCTGGTATAAAATGCGTTTCACGCTTTTTCTCCTATACCGTAATGTAAAATGGGCGATGCCTTCACGTATTATAACAAAAAAGAAAGTATGCATTTAATATTTTGGCATTTTTAAAAACACTATATTGTTAACAGAGGTATGAGTTATAATATTGTAAATTTCCATAGAAATTGAGGCATTTTTTTCTATCTGAATGTGTTTTTCGTTTAGTTCAAGCTCTCGTACTTTTACCGAAGACAGCCTTAACTACAAACACGAAGTTAAAAACCCATCCTGCAATAATCCCCAACTCTATATATGAATCCCCAACTCTATATATGAATCACCCATCACTATTTATGGATCACCTAGCTCTATATATGAATCACCAACTCTATTTATGAAACGCAATTTTTTTAATCCTATAGCAGTAAGAATAGCTAAGTCGAAATCGATTCGACGATTCATTCAATTAGAATCGTTCCAAAATACCCTTTTTTCAGATCGATACATACATACATTCTTTTGGACACTTTCGGATGAATAGGTTTATACGTGGCCCACACTTAACTTCCCCACTACCGGGACGTTTTGAAACCTGAAAAAAAAAAGCCGGTGGTCCTATCGAGAAAGAAAGGGTGGATCAACTGGAAAAATGCCAAAAGTGTGTTAAAATACGCTTTATTAAGTTGGCTGATTTATTACGTTCTCTATTAAATAGAGCTCTATTTTAACGTCAACTAATCTTCGTTCTGGATAACTTTGTTTTGGATCCGGTGACCTTTCAGGAATATATTTGTGTATAAGATACATGTTGTATATCGATTATATATTTAAAGAGTCAGAAAACGAAATGCTAAGAAAGATTTAACGAATTCTTCCGTCTCATTAAAGAAAGAACAAGAATAACATTTATCCCCTTCATTACGTTACATTACAACTCGTTCTAAGTTTAAGTCTTGATATATATATATATATTTCTCCTTGAGTAACCTCAACTTGGATCGTAACTATCAAACAACTGTGTTGTCGATCGATGAGATTTGTTCCATTGAAAGAAAACTTAAATATATTATATGGGATGCGTCTAATATATTTCAGTGACATATTTACAACATTATGTACCGTGGCATTGTCTTTTATGCCCATCTTTTTATAGGGTTTGACGCCAATGCGGTTGAAGTTATTATACCGATATATTTTGATGGAGTATATATATAATTCTTTAAATTGTGATTGTATTCAAAATTCATTAATTGAAATTTAAAGCATTTTGGGCAAGATTTATGATACGTGCTTCTATCTAAATAGGAGATTAAAAGTGTTTATTCGTTTGATCGAAAATTCATCCGACTCGATAGTGAAAAAATATTTTTTGTGACTAGATGAAAAGGATAATATTTGATACACATCTAAATATAATCTGTTTGTTTCTAAAAATGGCACTAGTACTGTTCCTCATTTTTGTGGTTAATCATCTTCGATATCGGTCAAAATTAACGTAGTTTTCTAGCCCATAAACTGCTGAAGATTCTCTTTAATGTGAATTCGTAAATGACCTGCTACTGGAATTTTCTTAGTTTTGGAATATTCAACTGTTCGTTCCGAACCATTTTCTTATTGCTTTCTTTTTTTATTAGGTATAGTTATTTGTATATTGATTTTATGAAATTTAAGAATTTCTTTTATCATTCGTCAGCATTTGAGTATCGATTTTCCAACCTTACATTGTATTTTTTTGTATCGCTTGAGCAGAAATTTGCATATTTAATATTAATATAACAGAAGCGTAATATTATAGAGACAGTTTAAACTAGTCTACTATTTTTTTTTCTTTTTCTAATTTAAGTGTTACTAATAATTCACTTTGTTTTATCGAGGACAAACCCAATGCAAACCTGCTCAGTTTTCAATTCTATTGTAATTATTGGAAAAACGGTTAATTGATTAAATACTTTCGTTACCTATTTTTAGAATAGTGGGTGCACTTGTGATTGCCTTGCCTGTTTTATTGTAAGAAGATTAAGCAAACCATTTATTTCGTTAGCGGTATTTCAGTAAGTCGATAATCGTACATTCCTCACACATATTATACGCATTTAGAAGATTTAGTTTTAAATTTTAAAAAAAAATAACCCAAATTGTTAGTCATTTTGTAAAAGTAATGCACTAACAGTAATGGTTAAAGACCTATTACAATGTTTAAAATTTTTGTAATGCCAGATAAGTTCTTACTGAAGAATTAGTCCTTGATTATTTCGAGTACTGAATAGTAATTGTCATCAATCCATTATTGTAATGATTGTTAAGTTTTAAGGTCGTTGAGTTGTTTTTAAGCTAATCCATAACTCCTAATTGGAAATCCGTTGGGTAGAGAGGATTTTAATATATTGAGGCGCGAAGTCCTCTCGTTGATGTGGTATGGCAGTATGAAAAGTGGGTTGCCAACTCTAATGTCATTCTGGTTACTTGACTGTAGTTCGAAATTATAAAATTCGTCTTCAAAAAGCCCTCGTGTATCTTCTAAGTGCGATGTTAATAAGCAATCAATTAATCAAATCCTAACTGTAAAATCTCCAATCTGGTGAAACGATATTACCCTTGAAATATTAAATTGACGAAATTAATTGTTACATTGTATTTAATCGGTCTCAGAATTGGTTTATGAAACATTTTAAGAGCTTTCTTTCTGTTGAAACGGAGAAGCATTATTTCTGGGATTCCTTTTTAACGTATAAAAAACGGATGATACCGAATTTATTAAATGGATGAAATAAGACAATTGTATTTTTATTCTCATATCCCTTATTTTTTTTTACTAAGGAAGTCTACATCTTAAATCCCTTGATAGTACCACTAAACAAACAATTTTTCATGCTTAATAAACTTATCTACAGATTATTTTGCTACAATGTTTTTAAGCATCGTTTTTCCAGTTTTAAGAGAATATTAGTAATCACCGTATCATAATCTTGAGTACTTTTGAAAAAGTTAAAACACACACACACAATTAGAAACAGTTTTTGCGACTTAGTGAACTTATTGTTTGGATGAAGATTAAAACTACTCTCTCTCTCTCTCTATTTGTTTTATATTCATGTTCTATTGTTTTTGCGTTGATATTATAGCACTGCATATTTACGATATTCCTCCTGCATGTTACTAAAGAATACATTCGGACTCCAATTTACCAAAGCCCTATTTAACGAATTTTTCTTTCCTTCAATTAAAGGCAAAAAAACCTCTATTTAATGTATCCGACTACGTTCGGAACCGTGATTTTAAAAAACCGCATAAATGGATACTTTTCATGAATTTTAGTGTCACTTAGATTAAACTACATATATAAAAATAT
>BMAV01008439.1:191309-222970 GCA_019973955.1 Trichonephila inaurata madagascariensis | reverse complement strand
TAAAAGGGTTAATAAATTTTTGAATTTGTTCTAAGACCTTTGAGTGCCGTTTTAAAAGCTACATTGGCAAGATGATAGGGTATCGATCCTTTCAAAACCAATATCTCTCTTGATTATGAATAAAATTACGAGGTCCATTGACAATACTTTTGAGCAGCTCTAGAGTTACACAAATTGAATCAAAACCTTCAAAGATGTTCGTTTTGGCTGATTCTCGCTAAGACTAATGATGTCTTAAAATTCTGTAATGTCATGATGGTGATAATTTAATAGTAGAGATTGCAAGTAGGTATATATAGTTTTTCACACATCACTTGGATAGGTTTCTAGATTACATTGCAGTTCTTCGAAGTGTAACAAACCTTTAATAAAACATGAGTCTTTCATCATATTATCCTACACAGAAAATTTATTTGACCTAAGCTCTTGTGACCTCCAAAGGAGAGATCAATCTTTACATTAAGTTGCCAATTTTAGAAATATCAGAAGACCATAGCTTAAAATTACTTGTTTAAGTAGGCAGCAAATTTCTATACTGGCCCTTATAAAGAAGAGGTTTCTTGTGTACAAGCCTACGCAAGAGACACAACCACCGTATCTGTTAATTTGCATAAATCTGGGGGTTGCATATTCGATAGATGTTGCCTCTTTAGGTGAATAACTTCCATTATACATGAAAGTGTCCTCACTTCATTATATTAGCAGCCATGTTATTATGAGCTACACAAAATTTTTATTTGTGCTGTTATATAATTAACGATATCAGAGAGGGAACGTCAGCATTTAAATTAACACTTAAATGTTCTCACTCTTCCTTATGTTTATTATTTTTGATATTGTAAACAGTTCGAGAGAAATTTATAGTTTGTATCCTAGAATTTTTAGAACAGAACAGAAATTTTTTTTCTTTATAAACAGATTGTTAATTTAACTTTATTATTATAAATTTAATGTGTATGCATCGAAAATTTGATATAAAATTCATCTAAATTTAAAATTCGATTAGTAACCAGTTCTTTTGTTTCCATTTGCACTGAGATGCATTGTAACTACTATTACTGTAAAATAGTAAGTCACTAAAAAGCATAATGCTAGAAACTAGTTGATTCTCCACAGTTCTAATAATCAATTGTAGTTAGTTTTCATTATAATGATCAATATAAAATTTTAAAAAAATATTATACTAAGTTGATACTTTTAAGGAACTATGAAAAAAGCACATAATCAGAGAAAATGAATGTTACTTGAACTGATAAAAAACAAGAATGAAAGAGATTACTTAGATAATAAGAGGATTTGATATCAATACATCATTTTGACAACTGAAGAACTCAGTCATTTTAATATTTTATTCAAAACGTTGTCGTACAATTTCCTGGGGAGATTCTAATCGATCAAGGTATTAATACGAGGAAAAATGTTAGTGAAAGAATGTTAAATTAATTGCTAGTGTATCGAATATCCAAAAATCCAGTGAAAGGCTAATCAGTTCATTTCATAAATTATTCCACCTTCCATCTACAAAAAGGATAATTTTAACTCTTGAATATATTGAAATAGTGTTTGGATAATTATATCGACACTCTGTATTATTCTAGCATAATTTTCCATAAAAAGTTGCCCTGATACTTACAAGGAGAGGGCACGACTAAGGAAATTCATTTGGGATCGAGACTTGGTGTAACAGTAGTACTCCTTTAGAGTGTTCACCCCCTCAATGTAATTCCGCCGAGTGGCCCGTCAATTCGGAGAAATCGGCCTTCGAAATTCATGCTTAGCTTTTATACGATTAAATTTTAATTTTCGTCAACGAGTTCGTAGCTTGATTGGTAAATCGTCTGCTTACTATGCGTAAGGTCAGGGTTCGATTCCATGCGATCAGCTTTTTTTTTTTCTTCAATTCATTTAATTTTTTTAAATTAAATAAATTCATTTCTGAAAGGTTTATTATATAAATATTAAATGATATTTTTTGTAATTATTTTGTATTTTATAAAGTAAAAAAAATTACTGTAATTATATCAATAATTATATTAAATTTTATAAATATATTTTATGTTTATAATATTTGTAATAAAGTATATATTAAATGATATTTTACAAAAAATTAGTTACAAATAGTTTTATAATGTGAAATACAATATACTATAAATAAAATATTATATATAATATAAAATTTATAAAATATATTATTGAATTATTTTATTGTTAATATAATAAAAAATGTCTTTTTTTTATATATTAATTTAATTATTTTATAAAATATTTCATAAGTTCTTTTCAAATAAATTTATTTAATTTCAAAAAATTTATTTAAATAATTTTAATAAATTTATTTAAATAATTTTTATAATAAATTAATAATTTCAATAATAAATCATAATTTTAATAATAAAATTTTTTTAAAATAAATTAATAATTTTAATTAGTATTTTTTATTAATACTAATGCTTTATAATTAAATAATTACAATAGTAATTAATTATAATAAATAGTAATTAGTTAATTTTAATAAATAATTTACTAATTTTAATTATTAATAATTTTCATGAATAACTTTAAATATTTTTATTTAATAATGAAAAATATTTTTATTTAATAATTTTAAATATTTTAATTAATAATTTTAAATAATTTTACAAATAAATAAGTTATATATTTTTAATTTTTTTTTACTTTATAAAATACAAAAAAAATAATTAAATGAATTGAAGAAAAAAAACTGAACACGTGGAATCGAACCCTGACCTCGCGCATAGTAAGCAGACGATTTACCAATCAAGCTATGAACTCGTTGCGGAAAATTCAAATTTAATTGTATAAAAGCTAAGCATGAATTTCGAAGGCTGATTTCTCCGAATTGACTGGCCATTCAGAGGAATTACATTGAGGGGTGAACACCTTAAAGGAGTACTACTGTTACACCAAGTCTCGATCCCAAATGAATTTCCTTAGTCGTGCCCTCTCCTTGTTAGTTTATACCCGTATTAAAGTTTTGAATAGAAGAATAATACTTCTCACACAAATCTTAAAATTAATAGTTAGTAGTACTATTCGATACTTTTATTTTGCAACAGAATTTATTATTTAGTTTAGCTCTGGAAGACTTTGTTAAATATTTCAGTGCGCAATTAAACCTTATTACCTCATTTTCTTTGTTCTTTAGAAGTGATTATATGAATTGTAACCACACAAAACAGAGAGGAAATAATTATTCTTATAACTTTGTTTAGGAGGTCAGTTAGCCCCTTAACTGCCGCCGGCGTATATATCCGTCTCGCTCAACCGGTGCATCAAATGCCTTAAGCGTATACATACGTCTCTCCGAAATAACGATTCCTTTCTTTGGTCTGCTATCAGTAAAACTATTCCGAAGGCTTTGGAATGCAAGTAAAATGACCTTGACAGTGTTTGCGAAGGATTTACTTATTTCAGAGATAAATCTGCTTTTTTTACCTCTCCTTCCCCGCCAATACACCGAATACGTGCGCCTATGTGAAAAACATTAGCAATGGGAAGAGAATCGCGTACCTTTTAATCTGCAGTTAAGGGGTTAAAAACAATTGCCGAATTATGACAATGATGAAGTCTTTTCAAGTTATTCATTTTGTTATTTTCATTTAGGCTGCGATTTGAATTATTTTGTGTTTCATACTTCATTCTATAACCTTTTAATTTTTCTAAGTGATAAATACCTATTCCAGAAATTACGAGATTTTAAATTTCGATTTGTGAAATAAGTTTCATCAAGGCAATTTCTCTACTCTTGGCTGGGGTTATGTTTATTTCATACTTTAAAGAAATAAGGAATGAAAATTTTAGGAATTAAAAAATCATTTATGCATTGTGAATTTAATAAATGAAACTTAACCCATATAAATAAAACTAAACATTTATCAAAGAGACAAGAATTTGGAGTTAAGGATCTACCAAACGTAAGTTTAAAATAAAATTCAAAGCTTTAAAGTCTCAGAAATATTTTCCTACTAGCATTCTTATAAAATGTAATTTTGTTTTTGTTTGAAATATCGTGAGAAACTGGTTGAATACATTTTATTTGTTGAATATCTTAGAAGAAAACTAATTTGATGTAGAATAATAAATGCATTAAAGAGAAAAAATTTTTTTTGAGATATTGAGATCTCAATAATTAAATTTTTCTTTTACTGTAATACATTATACAACCAAATCTTTCTTTTATTTATTTTTTTTTTTTTTTTGAAGTACTTTAATGCAAGTGGAAATGAACATTGTCTGATATGTTTACTTTTTCACAAATAAAACATAAAGGAGTAGATGTTATTCTGTTTCAAAAAATAAATTCCATTATAGTTCCGCATTTCTCGAAAAAATACTTTAATATTGATGTTGCTAATGTACTTATTTATGAGACAGAAGATTAATTTCGAGAATGTTTTACAGCATTTTCATTTGCATTTAACTGATCAGAATGTTTTGAATCTCTTTAAGAAAATGAAATTAATAGCAAGGCTTATATTTATAAAAAAAATATTTTAATGCTTTGCAATATGTGTTTGTAAGACTACGGGTCTCTCTTCTAATTACATAACAGTATTCATCCGCAACGACTGTTGCTTCATATTTGGTTTCATGAAATATGAGTTTTATAATAATTTTGTCTTTCAATAAGATTTCCATCTTCATATTTAAAATAAGAGTTGCTGAACGCCTGTTTATCGATCAATAGCTTTTAGTTGTGTCTTATAAGTAATTTACTTACTGCACTAACTGAATAGAGTTGGAAAAATGCTGCAACAATTAAATTCAGCAATAATCAAATAAATGAGTTGGTTCATGAATTAGCAAGATTGGTTTAGTATCTATACAAGACTACAGCAACCTTATAAAATACAGTTATAATAGCTCGATACTTGATTGTATGCAGAAGTAAACGTGGAGAATAGAGACTGTCGCACATAGAATTCAACTGGATCTCAATTATTCGATGACGCAATGTAAACATTTCTTTGAGATATGAGCTTGAAACTACTAATTCGACATCGATAGCTCTCAGTACAGCACTAGCACATAGTTAATTCAATTGCGATGTTTCCTTTTTTTTCCCTTCAATGCTGCTACGATAGGACAGTATCTGATTTACAGTATCTACAAAATCATGTCTGAAACTAATTTGTCTATTAAGGCTTACATTTAGTTAAAGTAGGATCCCCATACATTTAGAGTTAAACATATCTAGACTTTATCTCTTGAAAGAAAATTGTCATTTTGTTTTATTTTTGGTACTGTTTTCCTCGGGTGTTGTGATTTGACCATGGTTCAAAATTACGCGGTCAGTCGCCAATAGCCCTTCTATTATTTCTATGTACGATTTTAGCAGTCGGTAAAATCCATTTTCTTCCAATCTAGCTAGAATCTTTTAACTTTGCATTGTATATTCATAATAGATTCTAATAAATAAATGACTACCTTGAACTATTCAAACAAAATATTTTTATCTTCACTTTTTAATTTTCTATATTAAATTGAATGGTTACATCTTTACATAATTGAGATCAGATTTCACACTAAATGAGTTTCCTAATTCCCTATAGTGCAAATACATGCTTCAGTTTCTTCGAGAAAGTAACTGTTCACTTTATTCTGCCGCTCTGCATTTCAGACAATGAAAGCATCATAATATTCTTTTAAGTTGACGTAAATATTTTTCACTGTTATAACAATCAGCGATGCTTTGCATCATTCCTTAGTTTTTTTTTAATATTTTTTTCATTTCTTTCTGTTTTGACAAAAGAAAAGAAAATCGAATATATGATTTAGTCTTTCCCAGAGAGCCATTACGAGAACTTTTGTACACAGCGAAGTACAGCAGCTATTGTTTTATTTGCAATGAACGTTTTTGTGGGATGAAAATACCACGTTTATTCATTGCAGGATGCATAAGCAGAGTTGAGAAGACACTTGCCCCTTTCCCTACGAATGACCTGCACCCATTCATACACGAGAATCGTCATCTCTTTTAATAGAAGAAAAACAATGTGAAA
Source organism: Trichonephila inaurata madagascariensis (assembly GCA_019973955.1). Taxonomy (NCBI): domain Eukaryota; kingdom Metazoa; phylum Arthropoda; class Arachnida; order Araneae; family Nephilidae; genus Trichonephila; species Trichonephila inaurata. The sequence goes on along the minus strand of BMAV01008439.1, from coordinate 216,947 downwards.
CCCTTAAGTACAGTTCGAGTACAATGGAAGATTTCTTGGTTCCTAATTTCTGGAAGGAAAGCATAAATAAGTGTGTCCTTCCTTTAGTAAAAAGTTTTGAACTTGCTAATGTACGGGTATGTATTAAATTTCCGTTATTAAAGGAAGTCTAATCTTGAAATTTCCTTTTTCAAAATTTGTATATAATCCGAAAAGGCAATTTGCATTTATTAAATTGTTTGTTTTCGTTGATAAATAAAAGTCTAATATGTTATATAGGTACTTAATGGCTTTATATATATTTAAAACAGAATATTTTTAATTGCTTGTTAATGCGCTAAGGGGTCCGATAAATTAAAATGCTTTGAAAATTTTTGCTTGAAATACTTATTGCGTCTTTTTTAACATACTTATTTCCTCTTTTGTTACCCTCAAAGGAAATAATTTCCAATCGGTGATCTTCCTTCAATTTTACCGGGATATTTCCACTTCGATTGACTTTGAACCATCTTAAATAGCCCTTGGTTGTGTTTCCACTCTGACGATAATGAAATCATTCTATATCCGTCTTTTATTATTCGTCGTAATGAAGCATATAAACAGATAATTGATTTTCTGTTTTAGAATTATTTAAATCAAAACTACAATCTTTAAGTGATCTAGTTTTATTATTGATTTGTATTTTTCATTCTTTTAATTGAATTATTTCTGATTTTACTTTTTAATAAGGCAAGTAGTTTCTTAAAAAGAAAAAAAACTCTTGTACGTTTCATATAACCCGAAGGGATTCAATGCCTTGATCTTAAAATCAATAATTTAAATACGCTTTGTTTAAATAATTGCAATCCATCTTATAAACTCGAATTTATGTGTCAGAAAATGTTACAGCACATGTACTGAGTAAAGACTGATTAAATTTTTAACAATAACGAATGGTACTTGTAAGATTTTAGATTTGTTAAACTTTTCTCTTATGAAAAGAAAAGCAAAAATGTTTCACAGAAACATCAGATTTTGCTTGCATAGTTACTGAGGCTAGTCGCAAACTAGTTGTTTCAAACGCTTACTTTACCTAAAGAATGAAAATGCGCTAACTTTCCTTTTGAGGAAGTAATAGTCCCCTTTTGTTTTATTTTGACGTTCGCGTTTTCTAGCTACAACGAGGCTTCTTTAATCCATTTTAGTTCCCCTGTTCTCTCCCTTTCCCATCTATCTTTTGGAATTTGTAAATGTCGGAACTGTGTCTAGGGACAACACGAATCGATCCATGGGAATTCTGAATTGTCTGGGTGGTTCAAACTTTTTGGCAGGAAGGAGAACGTCAGTTAGGCATTCTTGTCACATGCAGGAAAAAAACAATTGCCAAAACATTCTACAAAGTAATATAACTTCTAGACGAGGGTTGTAAGAGTACTAGTGTTTTCTGGAACAAATGTGGGAGAGAAAAAAGTATTGTACTAGTACATGAGGTGAAATTTGCACATCCTTTTGCATTCTAATCGTAATATATTACAATACTATCAATTGTATTCAATATTGTTTGAATGTGATGTGAAATATTTCTCAAATTCTCTTTATTGAAACTTATATTTTTTTATACATTAATATTTGAATACGGAACGTAATATGTACCATAAACATATTTTTTACCATAAAATTGATAACTGGCACACACTTGAAAGCTTTTCTCCAGAAATATTAACCGTAAAATCCGGCGTATAACGCGCACTTTGAACACAAAAAACATGATAGAAATTTATGGGTGCGTGCTATACGCTGGGTATAAAAATGAGAGCTTGAAAAATAAACAAGATGAGCATAAAAAAAAAAAAAACTTCTACAAAGATCGGAATACTGTTTATTTAAATAAAATGTCATACCTTATGAAAAAAAAAGGGTTTTTCAAGAAATATAACATTTTTTCAAAATCCTGGGGTAAGGCCTCGAATAAATGGTTTAAAACGTAATAGCATTGTTAACGTACATCGCAGGCCCCTTCGTAAAAAAAAAGGGGGAGGGGGCGTTATACGGTGAATATACCTTATAATTAAGAAACGCAGCTTGAAAGTATAGGTGCACGTTTTACGCCGAATTTTACGGTGTATCTGCGAAATAAAATGAGTTTTCCTTATTAACATATGAACTTTAACATTAAATAAGGATCTCTATTTTTATGTTTGCTAAAGAAAAAAAATGTCATTGTATGTAGCATTTCTCTTGTGTAGCGAAGTTTTCACCATAATTCGTCGGTCAAATTAAGTGAAGTAATCATCTAAAACAAAACAAAACATGACGTTTCGATTTATTTAAATGAATCGGAAATTTATTGGCTAAAATCTTTTGGAGTTTGCATGTTTTTCACAAGATCTCAACGATTATTATACTTAGTTTCATGGAGCTATTGACTGAGATGCAACGTTTAATGCAAAATCAGCTTTACAGTAAGAAATTAGTTATTAAACCTGAAATAAAATATAAAACTAAACTCTTTTCCGCAAAAGATTTTTTAAGCAAAATTAAAATAAAGCATAAGTAACTTATTCAAAAAAATTTATTATTGGTTGTTACAAATGGCTTATTTTCATGTAGAATTAATGTTGAATTTTTCTTTGAGCTTTAATAACCTGTATGATGTTACTTGATATCTGTACTATAGAAGTTCTATTAATGTATGAAACCTTTGTTGTATTTTAATGATTGTGGATATTAAACTCGATTAACTTTCTGTCTCAAAGTTAATGAATTAAAAATCTCTGGATAATATAAAATAAATTATAGTTAAATTGCATAGTTATCTAAATCATTAGAATAATATAAATAATATGGGGCTCTTTTTATTAATGACAAAAAGATATATTTGTAAGTATTACAAATATTTTTATAGATGCATTTTAATAATCATTGAAATTTAAAAGGATGTTATGAAAATATATACATTACTCATCCGAATACTTAATTTTCCTTTCTTCTGATTTTACAGGTTTAAAATTTTTGGTAATGATTGAAACAAAAAAAAAATGAAAAGATTTATAGTTAATAAAACTACAACAAATTGAAATAAAGTAGTGTTTTTTTTTTAAGAATGAAGCAGTAAAAAAAAATTGTATTTCTTTTGAAAAATTTTAACGGGAAGCTTTCAGAAATTTGATTTTTAATTTCTTTTTAGATTTGTTTTAATCAGTAGTTATTCAATATTCTACATTCCTTTTATACTTCATTTTAATTTTTCTGCATATGACATTTTAAAAAACAACCGTAAGCTAATAGATTAAGATACTTATTTTTAAAGGACGAACATTCTTGAAAACAACCGTCTATGAAACAAGTAATCCTAATTCTTTTCGTTCAAGACAGGAATTCACCATTTTTAAATAATTGCAGTCGCGTGGATTACTAAAATTATTTTGAATTTTTCCGTATTCTCGAGTGATTTTGAGGCAAATTTAACAACGACGAAAGAAAATGCGCAGTTTTTCCTTGGATAGATATGTTAGTAGTTCTCCCGAAGGAATTATCATGGAGTTGGCTTCCAGAAGATTTAAATTTTGCTTCATGTATTGGCCATTAAGTTTAGTTGAACGTTGGTACACTGTAAGTAATAATTTAAAGTATTTTTTCCTTCATTTGATTTTTTAAGGAATAAGACACTTTACTATTTTTCTGGGTAAAATTTATATTCATGTGCGATTAAACTTCGACAATAATTAGTTTTAAATATGAGTTAGCTGATCTCTTCATTGAAAAAAGCAATGTATTTCAAAGATTATTATTTGAAACCATAAATTCATAGCCTAAATTAATTTGGTAACTAAATGTTGAGGTACTAGAGAATATATATTAGTGAATACTTTTTAAAGGATTATAAACTTCGGGTATCAAGTTACGAGTCAAAATATATATTATCATGATTCATCGAGATTAAAATATATATTTTGCGTAAAACATCGAATTTAAAGCTGTTTCACACGAAAACAAAATCATTGAAAAAAAAGTAAACAATTTTCTTAAATATTTGTTACTTCTTATTTATTCTTACAAAATTTAACTTAAATAAATTCATTATTTCTTACGAAACGAAATAGTAATATATATATATACATTTAGTTATTCTCTACTATATACAGACAGAAATCCTTAGAATACTAAAGATAAATAAAACAAAAACAAATATTGGAATATTAAAAAATATGGATGCTGCAGTATTGTAAACATTGCTGACTTAGGACAGCTCTTAAATATAAAACAATTTTTATAAAAGTGAGGTTTAACAAGTTTTCTGGCTAGCCTTTCTGCTTATAATACTGAGAGAAATCCTATTGAAAATAATAGATAGAATTTCTATAAATCCATTACAAGGAAAAAGTAACTTAACTAAAATTGCATTCAAAAATGCATATTCCGCGCTGATTCTGTGTACAATAAACGTTACTGCCAGATTCTGGACCAAAATTCAAAGCATAGTATTGGCTGAATTGTAGCTCTTAAAAAAAGTATAAAACTTATAGTACTAAAATAATTATGTAGAACATGTATAAAGGTAAATACGGCAATTACTTGAGACTCTAGGAATATATTCGTCTTTGTCTATAAAATATTACTATGGTTAAAACAAAACTAAAGGAATAAGTAATTTTAACTGTGTAATTTGAATATGTAGGTAACTATATTAGAGTATATCTAATTAGGAAAAAAAATCTATAATAATCTACTATTAATCTTCTAAAGAATTCAACCCCTACTATTTAGAATTTCTTTATTCAAACAACTATGAATTAAATTATTTGGGTATTTTTGAATTAAATGGTATTTAATAAAAAATGTTTTTATGTTTATATTTTTATTTTTTCTGAATTTTTTGAAACAAGAAATTTGTTACGTGGTATGTAATTAATAATAATATATATGAATATTAAAACATGTAAATTACTTTCCTAACGAGGTACTTTTATAATATTGAATTTAAATCCACCTCTTTTGTCAGAAATAAATGTCGGCATCTCTTTTGTCATATATATATATTGCCAACTACTAAAAAGTACGATTACTTCTCTGAAGCTCATAATCTTTGACAAAATATTTTTATTCGGAATTTTCTCGTTCCTCCTCAAGTATGCGTTTTTAGAAATGTTTTTCCACAATATTTTTCTTGAAGTAGACTTTTGCATTTAAAGCCGAAGTAGACTTAAGAAAGTAAGCAAGAAATAAAGTCTTCTGTATGCTTTCGGATCTTAATGCAGAAAATGTTATTTTACTTTGCCTTTCAAACCTGGAGGAGTTATGTAACTGAAGAGATGAATTCTGACATTTATTTATAGATAGATCTGAAGAACCCACAAAAATTTCAAATCTCTATCTTTTTTTCTCTACTCGAGTGAAAGAAACGTAGGGGAAATTTTCTTCTCAATATCTTATGTATCAAATATTTTTCAAGGAAAATAAGTTCTTATGTAAGATTTTTTTCTTGTATTATTATTATTTCTTTAGCCATTCCCTCTACGCTTTATTTGGTACAATATATTATTCTCGATGCTTAAAAACCTTGAAAAAGTTTTAATCGCTTGAAAGCGAAAACTTCGCATCAAATAGATGCCCTGTGGTCATAATTTTCCTAAACCAGTTTAGCAATGCCATCATTAATTATACTTGTAGGCATAAGGTTATGTTTTATGGGAGTATCGGTGCCTTCTTTTTTTTTTTAATGCATTAACTGATTAAATTCACATCCCTTTCTAGTAATTTTATCCCTTTATTGAAGCGAGCCCAAAGTGAATGCTGTAATAAATTAAGATTAAAAGCAGAATTTTGTGTTAAAAGTCTAAAATTGTATTAATGGACGCATGAGTGTTCGCTTGATTTTTGAGTCGCTCACAACTGATTTAGTGAGCACTGATCCATTCATTGATCACTGGAGTGAATAAAAAGGATAATAAGCTATTATTAATCAAATCAAGTGTCTAGTTAAAATAGAATAAGTCTTTTGTGTAGGTTGAAGCAGAATATATTTTGAGTGAATATAATGTACACAGGGAAAATCATTTAACGAAACTGAGGGGAACTGAAATATTTTTTCGTGTTAAAAGGATTTCGTGTCAAAGAATATTGCAAAGAAAACAAAACATATATTCAGAAAAATTAAGTTTATTAGAGTACATTTTATTCACATACATATGTATGTCAGGTTTGAAAAGTTTAGCTTCAAAATTAAGTAAGTAATAAATGAAAATAGAGCGAGATCTTTACCATCGCGTAAGGATTTGTGGGTAAATAAGTCTATTTAAAGGTGGAGCGAGCGCTGACGAAGGAGAACGCATACTCGAAAAGGCTTAGCTGGTGACTCCTCGCCGAATTGGTTGTCTATTGTTCTACTCGGTTGCACGCCAAAAGGGCCGCCATGTTGGATTTTATGTGATTGAAGCAAAATAAAGAAGTTATTATATAGAAATGATGCCCTCCTCATTTTACCAGCTGGCCTGGGGCTTGACATGTTTATATGCATGTACTTAATAAGAATCAATGAAACAAAAACATTCACAACTTAATGAAATTTAATATTAAATTCTCAAGTTTTTTGAAAATAATCTGATATTTTTATTGCATTGTCTTTTTTAGAATTAAATTCTGAAAAAAATTGTTCGATGTAGTTCATTTTGTTTATTTCACCATTGGAATGTGCGTTTAAATAACTGCGCATACTTTTCAATATATTCCTCATTTCGGATGACGTGAGGACAGGAACTGCATTAGTCTTTTCATTTTCGGCGTCGGAATCTGTACCAATGATATTTTTTTTAGCTTTGAACAAACTCCAAAATGTCTTTTGTTTGCCACAATTGGGGCTGCACACACATTATCATTTATTGCAACAGATTCTTCCGATAATACAGTCCAATAATACGGAAGCTTTCTCAAACATTTCATTAAGTGTTTCGTATTTTCTGTATTTTGTTCATTCCCAGAAAAGAAATCTTTTCGTGTTAAGTGATTTTCGTTTCGTGTTAAGAGAAAAAAAGTGCATGAAAATGCATAGTAGTTTGTCGGGACAGTTGTATTTGGTGTTCGATATTTCGTCTTAAGCGTTTCCGCGTTAAACGTGTTTCAATGTATACTTGATAGTATTAATAGAACAAATCCTGTGAATTGCAATTTGTTTTTGCGGCAGGTAAAATTAGAGATTATGATGAATTTTATAACCGGTTGGGTGGCGTAGTTGGTTTGGCGCTGGCCTTGTTCACTCAAGTTTGCGGTTTCAGGGGGCTCACCTTCTTTAGGTGGGTACGGGTGTCACAATCCCGAGGTACCCTAGTGATCTTTTCCTTTTCCCAAGGGGTTTACTATCTTTGGTGAACACGGGTGTCACGACCCCGGGGTACCCCAGTGATCCTTCTCTATTTTCGACCCTCCATCTTGTCATTCAATTTCTTCTTTTCCGTCTAGACCACAGACCTATGAATGTTTGGCGCAGTATAGCCAAAACTGGCTCTTGCGCCATAAAACACCAAACTCAACTCAACTCGACCCCTGCCCAAGTCGGAGGATTTTCATGATGCGTGGGTCCGTTTTATATTATGTGGTATTTTAAAGATCCCTAGAGGGCCTGTTTGGCTTGGGTGCTCTCGGGAAAATTAAATTCCGGGAACAGTTTTGCATCGTCAGTGCTCGGATTCCTCCCTCTGGAGAGGAAACTGAATGTCAAAATCACATTGTAGCAATTGGTATTCACCTATATGGGGCCGCACTAAAAAGTGATACCAGCTCCCGGGGAATGTACCAGGTTTGCAACTGTAATTACCAATCCGCAGCCCCATTAGGAGGAAAAAATGTGCGATTCTTTATTGTTGCAGCGGTAGCCTAAAGGTTATGATCATGAACTCGTGGCCAGCGTGTCGCAGGTTCAAGTCCTGGTGCCCCTAAAGATCCACTGTGTAGAGGGGGCTGACAGATGCTAAATCTGTCGAGCTCAATGCCATCCCGTTGGCGCGGTGTGGTAGTTTGGACGGGGGATGCCAGCTCAAGTTTCATTCAAAAGACGTTCAAAATTACGAGGTCCGTCCAGAAAGCCCTCGTATTGCTTTGTAGTGCGACGTTAATATAACTCACTCACTTCTTTATCCATCAAATCTTACCAAAAGGAGATAATACGACTTTCTTCATTGTACTCGTATGTATCAGCTGAAACAATTTTCCGTTTCTGTTTTTAAATTCTTGTGGAAGAAATCTTTAATTTTTGTTAAAATGAATTGTTATCAAATTTTTCAAGTCTAATATACCAACTATATATTTTCTTGCTGTTTCTATTAACGAGGAATTGTTTAATATTAAGAATTCCATGTCTTTTTTTATGTAAAAGTCCTTGTGTACAACTTCAGTAAGAGGAAAAAGGAAACCAAGAGTGGTTTTCTAATCAAGTCGTATCTACACGAAACGTTTTCAATGTCTAATACGATGATGGAATAATTTTTCCTCATCAGATGTCGGCCATCAAAACTGCTCGCTTTTTCCCCCTTAAGGCTCTTGTATAATTTTGAGGATATAAAATAGACGAAATATCAACCGTGAAAAGTCACGTTAATTGTTTGAAACGGATACTGTGTAAATAGAAATGAATTGGTATATATTTCCCAAACATATCAAGAAAAAAAGTCGAGGTATATTTCAAACTTTTCTTTTATTGTTATTGAAATTCAGAATTTTCCTTGAGCTTTGTATATTTTGCGCATATGTATGGAAAAAAAATGTTTTGCTCGGATCTTTTTGATGTCGACGACGACCAAATCCGCTCAAGTAGGTGGAAAGTATACACAAAAGAAACGAACTGACATCTACAGATGTTGTTCGATACATTCTTACATTTGTAACATTTCAAGTCTCTTCTTATTCTTTCTTATTTTCGAAGTCAGCATTTTTTCAAGCATTTCTTAGATAGCATCGCAATAAAATGTTGATTAAATCCTAGAATTCCGAGTGGTGTTTTTTTTCCTTAGTCCTTATTTAAGAACCGAGTTGCATTTGCATTTTCAACAAAACCATTTAATAATAAATGAAAGTAAAAATAAAAGCTAAATAATTACCTAAATAATCAGCTCTTCGATTAGCATCAAAATGTTAGTACAATGTCGAAAATGAATCAAGATAGTTTAAATAATACGTGGATAACAAAAGTTAGACTCTTAGAGTAGAATCCTTTGTAATCGTAATATTTATGTTGTGTATTATACGAACAAGTGATATGAAAAAAAAAAAAAAAAGTCAATTCCTACTTAGGTCAACAAAGAAATTTTTTATTTTAGTTACTTTTTATTAAACAATTACAATTAATATAAATTTGTATATACACATGACAGAATCACAATATTAAGTGGCAAAATAAAAAGCGATTTTCATTCTATACATGGTGTTGGACTATTATATTCGTTTATTACTATTTATTTAATTCATAAATTACATTCTCAGAAATTAAAACTTCCCAGATAGGATTCGAACTCACGACCTTTGGATTAGAAGTCCATTGCGCTACAGGGACACAACGAGTGATTTTCCTTTTTATATATGGTGTTGGACTATTATTTTTGTTTGTCATTATTTATTCATTAATTAAACTAAATTAATGAATTAATATTTGAAAAATCTGTATTAACATCAAGTGTCATCCAGTACAAGTTTAAAAAGTTTTTGAACTTGAATGGATGAATGCAAAGTATTTTATAAGCGATTGAAAATTTGAACAAGATTTTATATATAATTATTTAGGGAAATTATTGATATTTTAAAAGGCTCCATTTGTCTAGCTAGGATTATTAGAAACTTAAGCCAAATAATTTAATACGTGATGCATTCACATTATAGAAACTGATGTTTTAATGATTATTTTTTGTGTATTTTCCTTCAGGAGATGTTATATAAATTTATCCTCTCGGAACATCTTCTCAAGTAAACAACATTGTTTGAATACGATAGTAAACTCAATACATCTGATGTAAATTTAAATTAATATATTGGTCTAGACGCAAGATTAATGCAATTTAAGTTATGTTATTATGAAATTTCAGAGTAATATCTAATATATTAAATCAAATATGCATCTTTTGCCATAATTAAAATAGAACACATTAAGCTTCAAATCTTGTATTCCGATACTCTCTAAAGAATCTCATTTCCATTTGGACATAACTAATTTATCCAATATGAGCACACAACATTGTGATTTGGAAAATTATTCTTCATTTTGATCTTAAATATACTAGATGTAATTCGCTCATTTTAGCCTAAGTTTTAAATATATGAATGATTGAAAAAATTCAATCTCTTTCGAGCACGTTCTTTCCATTTTTGAAAAAAAAATAATTAATTTGAAAATATTTTAAATGTAAGCAAATTTTTTAAAATGTTAGTGTGTCCTTTTAAGTAATTTCTTTATTTCGAAATAAATATGAGGATTGAAAAATTTCGGCCAACAAATATAATTCTTTATTTAAAAATCGATTTACATCAAGGGTACCCGTATCTATGTTAAATTTACATAAATTATGTTCTAAGTAAAAAATTTGCTTAAAAATTTATTCTTACTCATTTACAAAATATAATTAGCACTTTAAAACTCATCTGATATTATTAGTGTGACACGTAGACATTCTGATGAGATGGAAATTTTGTTACATTCAAATTACGCTTTTAAATATTTTGCCCTAATATGCCATCAGAATTTAAAAATTCTTATTTCTATAGACCTATTTCTTTCATAAAATTTAAAATTTTACGATGAAAAATTTATTTTTACTCGCCAAATACTCCAATATATCATTTAACCAAACACATTTAAATCTAAAATGGAATTCTAGAACATCGGGAAGCAAGTTAAAGCATTGGAAGTTGAGTTGAATTTTTATAATTGTGTGTTTCATAAAATGAAAGAAGGGAAGTAAAACAGGAAATTGACTATTAAACGATATTTGTTCATCCATTCTTTCCGAGTGAATGATTTCTCTTCTGATCCGAGTACCTCTTGGGAAAATATCATCTGTTTCGGCTTAAATCAAGTGCAAAGCATACTAGTCGGGAACTATCTGAAACTTCTGTAACGGGGTTTTAGTACCTTGTTGAAAGGATAAAGGTGTATTTCCCTCATGTTTTTTAAGGATAAACAATGCTTTCAGTAAAAATGCTCTTGAAACGTTTAAAATTGAAATCAAGTAGTTTCCTGTGTTTTAGTTATATAATTCTTGGTTTGATTTCATGATTTTTAGTTTTTTTTCCTCATTCCGTATGGATGGCAAGCTTAAACTAATTTATGTTGACAAAAATGCATAAACTTGTACATCAAAGCAGGCTATCTAATAAAAGAATGGGCCTCAACGCTGTTGACTTATTTAAGAAATAACTTGGCATTTACAGTTTGCTTCGTCCTACTTTTGAGGATCCTGTGACAATTTGGGAAAATTGATGAGAAGCAAGAGACTTAAAAAATTAAATTATATTGATTTTTATTAGTCTACAGCTATTAATTACAATATTTCCATTTAGATAAAAGTTATTCAAACTATTTAGACTTTCAATACTGCAGAATATTTTATTGGTGATGGAGAAGGCAAAACACAACGCGTTTCTTTTAGAGTGTTTCAAGCGGACTCCATTCTCCACTCTCTTAGGGGTGAGGTGGTCCCTTCTTATACCTCGAGTTTCACTCGAGGTTCGGCTCACAGGTGGAGTTTTATTTTTCTCATGACCACATCAGTTGTCGGCGTGATATCAAATTAAAGGATTTTAGGGGTGAGCATGTGTGGATATGAACGGCGTGACGTTATCTGCATATGAAATCCGATCTTGCAGCTGCGGCCGCGGTAGCCAAGTGGTCAAGGTATCGGATTGTGGCTCGTCTTGTCGCGATTTCGAGCCCAATACCACTAAAGACCCGCCGTGTAGGGGAGCGATGCACATTAAATCTGTCGAGAGCTCAAACGTCCTCCCATTGGTGTGGTGTGGTAGTTAGGAGAGGGGGTGCCAGCTCAGGTGTCATCCACGTCACTTGACCTTGGTTCAAAACTACGTGGTCCGTCGCCCAAAGCTCCCGTGTAGCTGAACAGTGCGACGTTACTATTCACTAACTAACTAACTAATCCGATCTTGCAGCTGCGAGGCAAGAAAATGTTACAATCCCTTACTACAAAAAGTTGGTCTTTTACAAAAAGAAATTTTTTTTTATTTAAAAGAGATAAGTATTGCTTATTAAACTACAGAATATTACTTTGAAAATGTGTAATGAATATATATATATATACCTACCTTTTTCGTATTATCTCTTTATATCCATGCATAAAAAGTTTTTAGGGGATTTAATTATAGTACTTAAATACTTTCCATTCTTGCGCTAACCAATCAGATAATTACATATTTTTTTTAAGCATTTTTAATAAAATGCCTTTAAATTTAGCAGATGCAAGATCTTATAGTTTAAAATTTATTTGGATTTACTTTTGATTCTCTCAGAGAAATACCCTACGTGTATATTTAGCCTAAAGGTTATGATTTGATTTGCAAAATATAAGGATTCAAATTTGACAAAACAATATAAAATCTTACGTAAACCCTAAATGTTTACCTCACACTTTAGCAAAGGTGTTTTGTACTGACATTCTGTTTCATTCATCGATATTTTTACGCTGTTTTACATTTGTAGAGGTTTTCATAGCACGTATTTAAGTGCACCATTGATATGTTTTTTTTTAACTTTTAAAAGTAAAATCAACGTTTTATCCCAATATGGTTTGAATTTAACTGAGGATCAAATGATAGAGGAAAAAGGACAAGAAATACAAAATCAAATAATGTGTAGAAGTAGGAATTAAAGAATTATCTTACCCATTTTCTCTTGACTGATATTTCTCATTTCTTAGAAATCCATTTATTCTTTATGGAATTAAATAATGACTACACTTTCTTGCATGGTGAGTTCTCGCCGAAACAATCATTTCAAAAACTGAATTTCCGAAATGAAAGGAAAATAAAGCATTTCCGGAAAGCAAAATATTACGTGAATGACATAGCATTAATTGTGAGTGTTTGTGTTACAAAAAGTCTGTCGTAATCGTTCAAAAGTTCCTTGAACTGATTCCATTCTGCTTTGCTTTTAAAAACTTTTGTTAAATGATTATTCAACTTCCTTTAAGTTTATTTCTGTACACAATTAAGTGTTCTTTTTTTTTTTTCTTTTGAGAACACTCCGAATATGTTTGTCTTCTTTTAATAATCACTCTCGCCTGTAGAACTGGTTTATAGTTCTATATTAGTGCTGCATTCGAAATGCGAGAAGACAGTGACGTTGTTTCCGGTTATGGTAGAACACGTAGAGAATGCTTAAAGGTCTACTTCAACCTCTACGAGATTATTAATGAACAAGTAAGATATTCTGTATGAAAAGTTTTAGAGTAGACTTTTGTGAAAGATTAAACAACTCACGTGTGTGTGTGTGTGTAGCTAAAGTATCTCTCTTGATGAGAATTTTGGCAATTTACATCGGTTACATTATCTATATTCTTGAATAAATTATTTAGATGCTTGGGCAGCTAAACAGAAGTCTATTGGAAATGAGGCATATTTATCTTGTGGTAAGTGTTATATATATATCGTTGTTTTCATTATGTTTTAACTTCGTATTTTTTATCTTAGGACTATCTTCCACCATTTATATTAAGAAACCACTTCCTTTTAAAAAGTCATAAAATGTCTATTTTTGCACCGTATTAACAAACACATTTAATTTTAAGACAGTTATTGTCCCTAAGCTGACCGCAACAGCAGCAAGTGACAAAATAATTCTTAAAAATTTCGGTTCTACAGTTTCTACGTTCTTTTAACGAACTCTATTGCAATGCCGTTTTTTATATCTTAACTTTATACTTTGTCTTCGTTATAACAGTACGCTAAATTTACACTCTTGGACTTATGTTTGCTTAAGAAACAACATTAGTTTATATTACTGTTTTTATATGTGAATAGTATTACAAGTAAATTAATTCACAGAAAAAAATGAGTTTGTTTTTCAGTTAATTTTAATATAAAGAAATATAATTATTTAATCATTATGTCATTATATATATATATTCAAATAATATAAAATTGTTTCGAAGTTTTTATACTAATTTACCATTGCTCATAAAACAATAAAACTTATCCTAAAGCTCTAAATAGTTGCTCTGTAATTATTTCTAATCATTTGTGTGTGGAGCTTTTTCCTTCATATACAGTGGATTTATACTGTACATTTTTTGCAATTTTAGCAACTCTTAGTCGTTGAATTTTAGAATTGTTTGGATGATTTTTATTATTTTAACAACAGTAAAGAATCGTAGTTCTTCTTTTTGCTTTCTATAAGCCATATTTTGTATACAAATTGTTTTGCAATCTGGTATTGTAATTTATTTGAATAGCGGAATAGTCTTTGCATTAAATTCACTCTGTAAATGTCTGAGCATCTATTGTGCGTTGTTTTTGAGTATTTTCATGTTCTTCTAAAAGTGAGAACTGCTGTCGTCGTACCAGCACCACATTTTTATAATAAACAGTATACTTGAAATTTGAATTGTAAAAAAAAAAAAACAACAAATTGAGAAGAACTTGCAAAGGAAATATTTACATTCACGATTCTTCAGAACTATTTCCTTTATTCAATTCTCCTCAGATCTCTCTGTGTGTGTATCCTACATTTTTTTTTCATTTTATTGTTTAGATGTAACTGTGTTATAGTTTAAATTGATTTTCGATTGTAGCGAAGTTTTATTGACTGTTTTGAAAATCTTGATTTAAAGTAAGATTCTTTTTTGAACTGCTATTCAGACTGGATCAATCCCAACAGAAAGAAAGCAAACAAGAATAAAATATTGTTTGTTTTTGTCAGTGGAGTCGATATTTTTGCCAAGCAATTCTACATCAAGTATTTTCAATTCAGATTACTTACTACGCTTGATCCTCACCGATTCTTTTTCAATCATGTTCTTTTATCCTTTTGTTTTTCAATTTGAATGGAATACCTTTTTTATTTACTACGCTGCATAATGCCTTTTCTAAAATTTATTATATTTCTAAAAAGGGCTTCCTTCCAAAGTCAGATACCTAAAGTTAAAAGCAATTCGCTGAAAGAACATCGTTCTTTCAATTGGTTCAAAGGAACATGTAGGATAAGATGGCAATTCTAAGCATACGAGATCTTTTTTATTCCGATAACTTTTGGTGCATGATTGGCATAAGAATGCATGGCAAACTTCACAAAATAGAAATGTATTGTTCGTTGGCAAGTATTCAGGAATGGGAAATGAGTATTTTTTGTGGTTCAAACATACATGAAAATAAATCTGTATGCCTTGTGTGCTGGCAAATATTCAACAATCGTTGAGGATATTTTTTAGCTTTTGAATATGAGACGAATGAAGATCTTTTTATTCAATATTCCTTATTTTTAAATTGCCTTAGAGTGTGTTTTTTAATAAAGTTTCTTCTTTAAAAAATTTTTTTTGAGTTTTCAAAACATTTTCGTTGCATCGATCAAAATGAATAATTTTTATGCATAACAAAACGGAAATTAAACATTCACTACTTATAAAAAAAAAAACTTGATTATTTTTACTTATGGAATTATGTACCAATGATTCTGAAGTCTTAATGGTAAGCATTTACGAAAAAATATCAATTGAATAAAACTTTAAATTTCTTTTATTACTTCTTTCATCACTTTTCATATTTAAAAATATTTTTAATCAAAGGACAAATAAGATTTTTTTTTCTCTTAAGAGATATCTAACAAAAGAAAAGCCTATGAGTTTCCCCCTTTTTTATTGCATATTTGTCATCCGTTTCAAACAAAATCTAATACAAAGCTTATAATAAAACCTGTTAAATCTTTTTGAACGTTTTCTATTTTATTTTCAACTTTCCTTTAAAAACGGATTTAAGGACTATTCTTTCATCTTAAACTATTATTACTATTTCTTTATGCAAACGATGTATAGTTGTGTATATTCTTTTAACTTTTTTATGCACTTTATGGTAATTTTTGTAGATTTTTCGATAAATTAAAAAAAAAAGCATTGCCATCCATTGTGAAGGAAAATTTCAGCTCAACCTAATTGTTGCGAACAGTTCCTATCGAACCTAGAACAATTTATCATCCTTAAAAATGTAGGTCGGGCTGTTTTACGGGAGTTCATTCTATATTCATTTTTTCCCTCGGTATTTTTTTTAACTTCCCTATACAGCAACAAAAAAAAAAAAACATTTTTTTTTTCTCTCGGAATGAAGAGCAAAAATTCTTTAAAGTAAAAGTAGCTTTTTCCTCTCTCTCTCTGTCTTCATAGATGTGATTCTGTGTTACTTACTTTTTTGCACTTACTTCATTCACATTCCAGCACAAATAACACGCAGGCGCCGATGGAAAATAATAAAAACCAGCGCACATCTTAAGAAGTGTCTTCTTTTTTACCACCCAGAGCAGTTTTATCTTCTTTTTTCTTTTTTCCTTTTGCTTCGTGATGTTCGTTGACCGCTTTTTATACTTCAAATCCATTTAAATTATCCAACACTAGGGAAGTTATTCTAATTTTTTTATGATAAAAGCCATAAATTATCGTGGTCATTTTTTTCCCCCAAGTGCTCTGGGAGTTTCGTTAAAATACTTGTTTTTTACGCACTGTAAGTTAAGTGAAGCTTTTTCTACAATTTTATAAAGATGACATTATTTAACTTCTCATGAATTTTTAAACTTTAGCTCAAGAGTTACAAAGACTGCATATTTTAATAAAACTTTGTAATTTATGTTAAAATCTCCTTCATAGATAAATATTTTTAAACAATTTGTTTCCTATGCAAATAAGATAATCCAAAAGTAAAACTATTTTTATTTACATTAGATAACAGCGTAGACGATGAAAGTATAGTGCAATAATTTAGTAACTCTCTTCTTGCATTTTTATACTGTAGCCGTAAGTAATTAATCAAGAGAGTTTGAATCATTAATTTTTGATGATCTTGGTCATTAATCTTGTCATTTAATTTTTCTTGTGTTTTGCTGTTTTGCATTATCCTATCTTTTATACGAGCCTTTCTTAAGAAATTCCTGTTTATTAATGTTACGTTACGCAAACAAGTTTAATAACAGCGTTTTTATTTACAAATATCCAATCTGTGTAAATATTTATTTAAACAATTGCCTTACACAAACATTTCAGAGCTCAACGCTTCCTCACTTTCCATTTTCCTATAACTTTCTCATCTAGAGTAATTTTCACCTCGTTCGTCAGTAATGTTCATTTTAAGATCGGAAATCCCCCGGCATAATACATTTCGGCCAATAGAAACCGAATTAAATTCCAATATGCTTGATTATTGCCAATATATAGAATAATGTTTGATTGGCATTGTGGTTTGGAGGCGACGTCCTTTCAACTATTCTGCTGTCTGTTCGAATTTAATTAATCACAGGGTAAGTACTTTTATGTAACCACAACATTTCCAGGATACGACTACGATGATGTTTGCTTTAGCTTGCGGCAGTTAAAAGTATTATAGCTTCAGCCTTAGAATGGGGGATGAATTGGAATTAATACCAAATTTCACATTTTGAAACAAAAGTGGTAATGGATGTTTTTATAAAACATAATCTTAATATTAGAAAATGACACTCCATTCTGGTTTTATTTTTCCATACAGAGAATAAAATGTATCCACAAATAACTTTATAAAGAGCATTTATGTATATTTTTATAAAATATTTTTAATTTCATTAATTTTTAACATTAAATTTCGAATCAGTAATTAATAGAATTTGGTGTCTGTAAAGATACTATTCTTCTCTTTTATTTTCATATGGATAAATGCAGTAAAGGAAAAATTTAACTTACATACATTTCTGAAGCAAAGATTTTTAATTCACATGATTATACGTTTATTGGTTTCCAATTATTACTTTTGATAAGGATTTAATTTAAACAACGTACTAATACTCGCATTACTTATGTAGTCTAAAAAATGTAACGCTTTTTTTTCTTAACCCATTTTCTAATATATGCTTGTAAAATCATTTAAAATAATTACCCTTTTTCTCAAATGTATTTTCCGTCTAAATATTCACTAAGTTATCTTCAAAATATATCTTAGTATTTTTAACATTGAATAATTTAGTGACATTAAATTGCATTGAGTTGTAATCGTTATAAAAATGGACTCTTTATGTAATAAAATGAAATAATTTTAAAATGCAACGAATTAAACATAGTGAACTACAAAAGTTTAATGGTAGAATTTCTGAAAATGAAGTGGCTTGTGTTGTACTTTTTTTTATTCCAAGATCAAACTGCTGCATTTAATTGATGCTATAACTAATGAAATGAGATTTGTTTCTGTTACGATTTTTTAAAATTTCTAATTCACTTGAGAGAAGAGTAAAGAAATTAACAATCCAAAACCTAATTTATTTTTTATCGTTTAAGAAACCAGATGTTAAAACTGAATAAAATTCTTAAATATATTTAAAAGTGTTGCTCATTTAAAGTACTTTAAACAGTAAAATGTATTTACTTCCTGAGACAACCCAACTGATTAAAATAAAAATTCTCACAGTGAAGAACAAATGATTTCATCCCTGCTAAGAATTTCAATACGATTGCATGAGAATTTCACAAAATAAAGTCAAGTAGGTAGCAGTCAAAAGTAGGTTTCCAGCTTACTGATAAATGTTTAACCCTAAACCACAAAATGAAAAGGCAAAATTTGAGGTTGATCATTTTTTCCCCTTGCTTTCTTTCACTTACTGCGGATGTCTGATTTATTTTTTGTGGGAAATGTGACCCCATTTTTTTCGGAAGACTTGTGAGCCAGCTATCCTGACATATTGCACGTGGAATTTAGTTGCATAATAAAAACCCTTGTCTCGGGCTTAAGAACATGTGTTAGAATTTACATGGTATAGAGAAAAATGCTTCGTTGTTAGATAGAAGTAAAATTGCTCGTAAGTGTGTATGACCCGTAAAATAACAAATCTTTTTTATAAAGGAAATTGTTTATATTTTTTCACATGTATTGTGATATAAATGTATTTAAAATTTCTGTACCCAAATATTGTAAAATTTTAAGTGAACCAAAAGTTTTATAGAAAACTATTAACTTTGCGAGTTTGTACAAGTGAATTTTTTTTGCTAAATAATCAAACGTATTGATGCTCATTAAAGTGAATGATGTCTTCAAAATTTAGGTTTGAATTTTTATGCATATGATTTGAATGTATGCCACAGCTTAGATAAGCTGGCCTATATTGATCCAAATCGTTAGATTGCTTAGATATGTCTCAGTTTATTTCAATTCAGAATAGGGCTTTAATTTATAATTTGGATCATTTCTCGTTGCTTGAACTGTCAAAAAAAAAATGTTTTGATAATTTATTTTCCCTTAGTATAATTTGTAATTGAAAATAGAGTAGGATTTGAAGCAGTTTTTAACTGGCAAGCTTTACGATTAAAAAGCTTCATGGTCGAAGCATTTTTAAAAAGATTAAGGCTGCATATTAAAACCAGAAAAAAAGATTGACATATTTTTATTTTGCATATTTCTGCTTCAACTAATATTGTATAACTTGGTTTAGCTCTATGGTGATTTTATATGATTTACTAAAAGAAGATGCTCTTTTAAATGTTCATGTAAAGTGTTCAGCGTTTTTGTTTCAAAAGAGCTTAAGCTACTCTCTTTCACTATAAATGAAATTTTAGAAAAACTAAATTTAATAAAAGATAAGATTGAGCTTAAATTAAGATTAAAAAACTGAAGAATTAAACAATTACTTTCTACAATTATAACAACTGCATTGAAGAAAACTTTTACAGCATCTATATAATAAAACTTTTTTATTAATTCATATATGCATACTTAATAAGTTATGTAAAATAAAAAACTCACACATTCAATGCCTATGTAATTTTTGACATTCTAATTCCAGATCAATGTGAACCCCAATTTCTAATTAAAGCTCTATTAGTAATTCATATCACTTAGCAAATGATTTAAAACTAATATATCCAGTTTATTCCAAATTTCATATTAATGCATATTAATGGTATGAATATGCAAAATTATTTTAAGCAAATCAATTTTTTTTTTACAACTTAATTCTCCAAGCTATAATTTTTCAAATACATCCCGATGATATTAAATTATTCAATAAGGAGGTATTTGAAAAAAATATTAAACCAGTTTATTCATGGAATTTTTCTTTTTAAATTACAATAAGAACCACTTATAGATAGTCAATGGAAAGAAATTCGAACTCGAGCTAAGAAATTAAAGAATTCGAATAATTCATAGGCACAGAGCTCCAAATAATTCTGGAGAGACTAATTATAAGTTCCAACAATAGACCGTTTATTAAGATTGACGTTGACTTTATAAAACTAATTCTTAAACTTTCAATGAGTTGAGAAAAAAAGAATATAGAAATTAACATTAATTACGTGTCTGAATTGCCATTTAAAAGTTCTACGAAAGCCATCGTTTTAAATTAATTCGCTCGTTTTTTCCCCTGATTTTCTAATCCTTTTGTATAGTTAAAACCGGGGAGGCCTCAAGAACATATATCATTGATATAAATTAAAGTCGTCTGAAACCTAATTTCACTGAACTGGATAAATTCACCGATAAGTCGTCTGAGAAGGACGTGTTTTGTTTAAGTGTTTGTCGGTATTTTAAGTTTTTGTTGAAATTATTTACACAGAAAAATCTTTATCAGTTAACTAATAAAATATAATTTTATTATTGGTTATGTAGTAGATTGTGCCTGTATTGTTGATTTAATGGCTTGTTTAACGCTACGAAACAATTAAAATACGTAAACGTAATTTCATTCAAAATTCTGTAAAATCAATCTTTGCAATAATTTTCTGTAAAGATCTTATTAGAATTTTAAAATTTCGATGTGTGCGGATGTTTTGTTGTTTCTTTCTTGTGTTTGTATACACAAGAGGAGAAAAATTAAAGCTAGTGCGATTTGTATTTATTCTTATAGCTTGTAACCTTGTATCACGCCCAAAAAATAGAACTGTTTTGTGTTTCAAAAAAATTGTTTTAACTATTAGTTATAGATGATTAAAACACAAAATTTTAATTGGTCTTTTTTAATATTAGCTTAAATTCTGAACCCGTTCAGAAGAAGCTTGGTGTCTCTAGGTAATAAATACATATTTTAAGTTGTATTTAATGCTAATATTTATCTTATTTCTTAAGATGTTATTAGTAATTCATTAATAATTGCAACCATCAAAAATTTGCTGATTAAAATGTATGTGTGCATATACAACTAAGAATTATAGCGCAAAAGTTGTCTTTTTTATAAGAAATTAAAATGCAAATCATAAATATTTTTATTATAATGCACGAAATGTAATTTACTTTTATGAAAACTCATTATCTATAATGCTTTCTTTAAAGAAGATATGCATAAAAGTTTGTATGCTACCTCTAACGTGACATCAGTTCGCCTCTCATATTCATTACGCATAACAGAAGCGAAATAGATTATCTAAAAATTCTATTAAATTGTTTTGAAAACGATTAATAAATGTCTTTCTATATTTCATCAATCAATAAACTCATTGAATTTATACCAGTTATTTCAATTTGAACTTTAATTTTTTTCCCCTAGAATTTGAAGGGAGGAAAGTGTTAACTATTCTACGATTCATAAAAACTTGCATAAGGAAAAATTTAATTTGTAGTAGATATATATCCAATTTAAAGTTATTTTCAAAAACATATTAAAGTACATCAGTAAAGGTTCTTGCTAAAATCTTCAATCCAATAAGAGAAAAAGTAAATCGAAATGTCCCGAAGTTATAAGATTCAAAAGGAATCTTGCTCAAAAAGTTGTCTATTTTCGTTTTCGAAATAATTTTTTTTTGAATTAAAATTAACTTATAAAAATATTTCTTATGAGATATCTATATAGATTTCGCATTTCTTTCCGTATAAATAATCGGCAGTAAAATATCTTTCCCTTTTTCAATCTAGTGCAAAAGTTATTATTTCTAACTTCACTTCAAGATCTTTTAAGCAGTTATTTCTTTTTCTATCTCTAGAAAAGTATAGTTTACGTTATGTGAAGATATGAGTGCTTTGATTTTCGATACTTACTTTTCCATTAAAGAAAAGTCTTAGATGCTTTGCTACTATGTGAAATAATACTCTCGTATATAAATAACATACGGAGTCTCCTTACTAGAAGTATGGAATGTCTATGTAGTAGTCCCCCCCAGGACATAGTTAAGGCGAATAAAGAACTTTATGTTTTCCGAAAAAGAATAAGCCATGCGAGTCGATACTTTATTACACGTCTACGACTTTATTAATTTTCATTCCCTATGTACAGACTCAACATTCAGAGAAAGCAATATATTTGCAATTTATACAGTTCAGAGAGAAACTTTGTGTGATAATATATCACCAGTATTTGTTTCAGCTCGTATATTTATTAACAGAGTATGATTTATTGAATTTCTTTACTGTCTAGCGTAATTGTGTTCAAAATAGTTAACTGTCCTCATTTATTATTTACGAATCTTCCTCTTAAGGTCGTTATTCTGTTACGATTTTACTCAATTCAAACCTTTTGATCTTGTTACAAATGGAATGGAGGGTAATAAACTAGAGGTTATTTAAAGGCAAGTGTGTGTATGTTCTTGAAGGTTTTGTATACCTAAGCTGCTTTCATACTTTGTTTTCTATTGGATCAAATTTAACATATTAAAAATATTTATGCGAATAAAATTACGAATATAGAAAGCATTTATTCAAAAACTGCAGAGTGTTTGACTTTAAAGATTAAACTAAAGGTGGTAAATTCGGGATTATTGGGTTGAATAAAGTCTCATTTAGTGTAATTTTTACTTGTTAATTTAGGTTTTTAGGTTACATAGAGAGACAACACATCGTTAGCAAAATAATAGGCAAATATCATAGATAGTTTTTCATAGCGACCACATCCTCTCCTCAACTACCCTCTACTGAAGATATGAGATCACTAGAGGGCGCATCTGCTGTTTGGGACAGTCGGTCATTATAACGAGGGATTACAAAACTGATTTTAAAACTTGCAGCTATGTTTATCATTTTAGTAAACACTGCTAAGACTCATTACCAAATATTATCTTTCATCTTGGAAATCAATTTGTTATATTTTACAGATTTTAAGAGATTTTATAAATATCACTGTAAAGTAGCAGTCTATTTTGAATATGTTAATTTAGCTCACTATTTATTTTGGGTTAAGCTAACTTTGACGTTAGTGTAGTATTTTCCCATTAGTTTTTTGTAGTTTTTTAGATCAATAAAAACTTTTTAAATATAAAACGACTAACATAAATATAAAATTTTGCTTAATTTTTGGGTATTGTTTTCAAAATTTTAATTAAATATTTAAAATTGTTTTACCGATTTTAGTAATTTGCTTTATTTCTAATCAAGTTAAAAATAAGTTAGGTGTGAATAACCTTCAAAGGTTTCCAAATTTAATTTTCCTTAAATTTAATAAAATACTGTTTGTGCAATTTAATTTTGTGCATGCCCTAGAAATAAGGATAAGTGATAGCATTACTTTTTAATTTCCTTAATTTATTAGCTTCTTATTAAATCAAATGCTGACATCTTTCAGTCCTAAATCAAATAAGAAAGCAAAGCTTTCAGTACGCTTTTTTCTATACTTAATAGATTAAAGTATCTTTAAATCAAAAGATTTGCGTGATTATTTTGCGTGACACCGGAAAGTTTTTGCAATGATTTTGACCAACTATTGAAGAGTGGGGGAAAATTCAAGTAGCTGTGCTAACAAATCCAAGAAAAGTGAAAGAGATCGAATGTGTGACTTACGTGTGTAATCTAACTGAAGAAAAAAAGATTGGAAATGTGCGTGAAAAATGAAAATTTGATGTATTGAAAAATCGATACGTGTACTATAGTTTAAGATCTCCCTTAATGTGTTTCGCTTTTCGAAATACTTTTAGAATTTTGGAATATTTCTTAGGATAAGTTTTTATAACTACTTTAAAGCTTTTATTCTGCAATACATTGAAGATCATAAATTATACTGAACATATTGTAAATCCAGGAAAAATGTGCGGGTAAAATAGTTAACCTTTAATTTTCTTCATATGAATGAACCTAGATTTAACTTTCAACAATAACTGTAAATTTTCCGATAGTCACAATTTCCTCAATTCGATGGTTAAATATTTGCTATGTTGCTTGCAATCAGTGTTTTGTATAAAGAAATTACATTTGGAAAGCGAAAATGTTGTTCCGGTGAACTTTTAACATTTGTAAAAGCAATCTCAATTTCCCAGTTTTTCTTTCTTTTTTTCGTAATTACCGGTTTTGAAATCTGTCATATACATATTAACTTTCGAAAATACATTAAATGTTTTGTATGATACTTTGTTATGTTTACATCGATTCATAAAAAGTTTCGATTAGGAAAAACAGAATAATTATAGTTTTTCTTTGTTAAGCCCTGGAAGATTTTTGTAGTTCGTTTTATATCTAGATTAAACATAATTTCAAGCCCGATATCTACTTGTACGCCACTATCGCTTGAGAGTTGTACCAATAAATTATGGAAGTTTTATCAATTTAATAAAAAAGCTTTATTCACTCGATCGTTGACATGTCCCAACAGGAAATAGCTTAGTGTTGTTTCATCCGATGAATAAAGGGCCAGGCAGAAAAATTGCGTTTGAGCTTAGCGATGCGATACAATAGTCGTTCTTTAAATTAACAAGATAACTATGGTCCAGTGATTTATACTGCTATCTTAGGACAAGATTGCATATGGTTTTTTTTTTTTTTGAGCTACAATTGCTCAAACATGTAGATTGATTTGCTTTTCGGTTTGATCAGCTTTTAGCCTGGCTGCTGTTAAGTTCTCAATTTTCATCCTTGTGTCTTACAAGTAAGGGAAGTTTTTTTAGAAGGTTCTATTTGCTTTGAGTTAATATCTTGGACCAACTCTTTGAATTAAATAACGATCATAACAAAACTTAAAAATAACTTGCTGAAATGTTTGAACTCTCTGGGCTTTCACTATTCAATTCAGTAATTATAAATACAACAGTGAACAAAATGAATATTGATATATGTGTAATATTTGCTAACATTTTTTTAATCCTTTTTCTAAAGTATTCCTTATTTTTATTATTCAAAACCAAACTTATAACTGCACTATCAAGTCTTTTCTTTTATAAAAACATATTCGATTGAGTTACTTTTCTGGGCTTTTGAAAGATTGTTTATATAAATCTCTTAGAGACTCACACGAAAGAATGAAGCTGGGTTGATTCTACTGTTTCATTTCTTACTATTTCAAATTGAAGTAGAAGTAATCTTTTCCCCATTATCCAAATTCTGGCTCAACTAACTAGTTTCCAAGCTATTTAAGAGTGTTTTTCAATTTTCTCATTGCAGTTTAATTTATTTTTCCGAGATATTGTGGATTAAAAGTAATTTTTTTTTCTACAAAATTTCGTGGCATAAAAATGCATAGCATGTCTTGACGTGCAAAAATTCAATTAATGTCGCAAAGAAAAAGAATGTGATAATGCACATTCCTTCCATAATCCAGTTTTTCTTCCTGGAGAAAGTTTTTTT
>BMAV01008439.1:165878-190506 GCA_019973955.1 Trichonephila inaurata madagascariensis | reverse complement strand
GTCGTAAAAATTTGTAATGTATTAGTACAAAATAGATCAGAAACTAGAGTTTAAATGGGAAGATATTCTGAGTATGTTGAAACTTAACTCACGCTTGTGCAGATAAGCGCGTACGCTGTAAAGTGACAGGTGTGTATTAGGTCATCGAACTTCATACGGTAAAAGCATCTTTTTTTTTTATTTTATTTTCATACTACTCGCTCTCAAAGTAATGTTTCAGGAAGCATTTTATTTATTTTTGACAAGTTCCTAGTCGGCGAGTGACACGACTTCAGTGTGGGTGCATGTGTATAGACAGACTGGGATATACGAAGCCTGTTATCTTTATTTATGTATTGTTAAAGTCTATTGCGCAAAGAGTTGCATCAGTAAAACGGGCAACAACAATTGCTGAAAGTTCATTTTCTCTGTTGTCTGAGTATACTTCTTGATTCGATTAGTGGGCAGGTAATCAGTAAAAAGTTTATCCACTACAGCCATTGTGAAATCGATGATGACCTAATGATGGTTTGGATGAGGCAGCATGATTTGGTGGGTAGGATTAGGAATTGCTTTTATTTTTATAGCAGTTATTAATGAAAGTTAGAAGAAAATGTATTTTTATTTGATAGGTTTTATGTTTCTATCTGAAAGAAAAACGTTGAGAATTGATTGTTAAAGGAATTAAAAAAGGAATCTTGTTTTTATAAGTCAAACTTAATTTCTCTTTTTAACAAAAGCGATTTCTATTTTGTTATTTCATATTTAACGTGAATATTTTATTGATTTTATGCTTTATATGTAATAAGAGCCTTTTAAGATCTATTGCATTATTTCTTATATAGGTAGAACTGTTTGTTTACTGCTTGATTGCATAAACTTTTTATTAAATTTTATGCTTTTTTTTTCATAAGACGTTTTGCTCGTGTGAGCTCGTAGTTAATAACGTAAATTTAAAATAATTCTTTATAATATAAAATTAAACAAAACGGTGCGTATCTAATTCTTGACAAAAATTTTAATTATAACATTGAATTCATAAAAAACCTGTACTTTAAATTTTTTTAATTCGAGTAACTAATAATTTTTTTTGAAAATTGTTTTACTAGGGTTCAAATCTATCTTGTCCAATTTAGCTTTCCTTCGCTATTCATATGTGTAAATAATTAGTTTAATACGCGTTCAGTTACCTTATTTCCTGACGAAATAGTGTAATTCCAGTAATTTGGGTAATAAGGCCTCGATTAACTTTTGTGATCTCTTGCATTATGTGCCATTAGAATAAAATAATTCCGTTGTCTTTGAATAGTTAGAGGAACTAAACTTAATGTACACATATTTTATACGTAGATTCGTATAATTATTTTCAGTGTTTTTAAATTCGTAAAAACATACAGATGTGTAGTAAAAAAAATTTTCCAATGTGTAAAAGAGATAAGATCCATATGTTTACCTTCCTAAACTCCATATTCATGGACGCCACCATCCTGCCAAACATTTAGAAGATAAGATTATTTTAAAGCGACAGTTATCCTGTAAAATGGTCAAACGTTGATTTACATTATCTGTGATCCCAATTCTTTTTGAGTCAGATGTTTGGTCCAACGAGAATTAAACAGATGATTCATTGTTGCTAATTTTTTCCGGAATGTTCATTTTCATGTGCCTCATGTTTTGAATACTACCAGTCCCAAATTACATTCAAACTTTTAAAACAAAATAAATAAAACCTGAGTCAATATTGACTGAAAGTTAAATCCTATCTGATAAGTGTTAGCTTTAACAGATAAAATATTTAAATAAAACATTTTAAAAAAATGTAAACATTGAACTTTTTCTTTACTGTTGCTTTTTGCGATATAAGAATTTAACTCTTGAGAATATTCTGCATGTTTCTTTTATCTTAACAGTTCAAGAATAATTATTTTTATGCTAGAAATGAATATTTCTAGCATAAAAAAAATACAAAATTTTTAATTTTTTGTTTCTGAAAGAATAGTGAATTATAACTTTTTAAACGATGAGTTTTGTCGGTACTAATTTTTAAATATAAGATTTTCTACAAAATATTTAATATTTATTTAGTTTATATATAAAAAAGCCATTATGAATTATACTAAAGTTAATTTGTTTTTACCAGAACTAAGTAATGGATATTTCAATTGAGCTTTATACTTTGAGCCCGAAACCTTAAAACTAACCGAATGCATATTTTGAATGAAAATATATTACTTGTAAAAGATATACACGAAATTTTTGATGGGCTTAGAATGTTTATTCATATAGAGGGAGAAAGCTCTGAAATATACAAACTACACGCAACTCTTTTTTTTACACTGTTGATACGTTCCTTAGAAAACCGTGCAAAAAAAAAAAATTGTGTAAAAAAAAATACAAGCAACTTATTGTAAATTTGAGGATATGATACACAATTTTAAAAAATCATGCAAATTGAAAGATCTCTAAATATTTTTCCCAAAAAAACGTGCAAAAAAGTAATAATAAAATCCATGTTAGATATTTATTAAACAAAAACAATTCATTTTAATTACTAAAATAATTAAAATTAATATCCAGTGAAAATTCAGTCTGTAAGTATATACAACATATAAAAATTCAAACTAAAATTGGGAATAAAACTACTAACAACTACTCATCGCTACTTTATCACAAATGCCCACGTTTATTACGAACTGGATGAGAAATGCTATCAATCAGTAGCTGTGTCAGAAATGTCTGGCACAATTGTCAGTTTTGATTCAAATGAAGAATTTCGTCCGTTATTAACGGCCTCGGTTGGTTGTTGTTGATACAAAGTCTGCCATTAGCGGATGGTTTTTGACTTATCAAGTAGCTTGTATTATTTGACCTGCTACACAATGCTTATGATTACATTGAAATTTTAACACACTCTTTATATCAGGATCATGAGTAAGAAAATGATCTATTCTTGTCGAAAATTTTAAGCCCTCGTGAATTGAACTAGCTGTCAATAGCTGAACTTCGACTTCATCATTATCGACTTCTTTATTATCATTGTCATAAATTCAATCAAATCACTCTCGTTCTAAGGACACGAATTATCCATTTTTTTTCAAAAAATTCGTGCAAAAAAAAAACCGTTAAATTCGTGTATCGTGTTATTTCAAAATAGTGTAAAATAAGAGTTGGATAAATTTGTTTAAATAATAGCCTTTTTTATATGTACCCTTTAATTAAACATACTAAGTTCACATTAACAGAGGACATGTCTCTTACATAGATTTCTCATTTTGGTAAACTTCCATTTCATACATGCGAGTAAGCTTTGTCCTTGGAGCGTGCTGTTTTATGTTCGGTGTACATGTATTTTCCCATACTCTTTCAGGTCTATACATCCAACACCGTTGAATTTTGATTTAAATCTGGTTATAAATTTCCTGTTTGAGATCCCAAAAAGTAGATGCTAGTATAACTTATTTTAAATTTTACCTTGCATAATTTGGCAAATTATTTGGCCTGCGAACAAAGCAATATTTGTTCATTCTTTAGGATTTATAACAGACAATTAATTCAGTGTGTTTAGTTTATAAATAATACGTATAATTTTTGCTTTTTCCCGCTTTTAACCCTTTTTAAAGAATTCAGTTTTAGCCTTCGTTGCTTTTAAAACGGATAAATTTAATTCAGTACCTAATATCAATTTGAATTAGTTTGAATCAGTATGACTAAAGTTACCCGAGTGCGATATTTAATCTAGTTAGTTTAAACCATGGTCTAATGATGGGGCGAACTTGAATTTAAATCTCATCTAATCTCGGTGAGACTAAATCAAATTTAACATCCAGTACTTGCTTTTATTTCCCACGATGACCTTTGGGTGACCTTGGGAAAGTAAGTGTTCAATTTTGGGAGGTGGGTCAATGGAGTTTAAAATGGAATGGAGTCCATTGAAATATTATCTGATGTATAGTAAATAATTTAGTAAATCATTATAATGCTAGAAAATTGTAGGCAATCCCGTTTTTCTCAACTTAATATCGTAATTTAATATGTGATTTTTCTTCCAGTACAAAACTCTGCCTCATTTATTTAATCTCATGGAAAATACATTATATAATCACTAAAACTGATTTTTTTTTAGAAAAGGTTCTTTTAGAATTACATGTCCTGAAACGCGTATCTTTTTATCACTGAACATATTGAAGTAAATATCTAGTTCTGAGTTGCCCTTTTTATTATTTTCAATAATTGTCATTCGAAGCTTTGGTGGTTCAGCTATTGAAAAAAAGAATTACTGTTTTAAATATCAGCTTGTTTTTTATGTTCTGGTATATATTACGAGTTTTGGAAGAGGGTTATTATGACTTCTATTTGATTGGAATAATTAATGAATAAATAGTAACAAACAAAAATAATAGTCCAACACCATATATAGAAAGGAAAATGTGGAAAATCACTTTCTATTTTGTCACTTAATATGTATATGCTTACTTTTTATTAAATAATTACAATTAATATAAATAACTAAAATAAAAATTTTCTTTTTGTTGACCTAAGCAGTAATTGACTTAATTTTTTTTTATGTATTGTTTCTATATATATAAATTCGACATTCACTTTACTCTGGTTTTTGTATTTCCTTTAAGGCTGTCTTTGGTCAATGTTAAAGAATAGGACCCGAATTTGGAACATTTTTTCAGATATAAAAGAAATGAAAAATTAATATGATATTCTGGCTTCACTATCCTTTAGAGAGTAGCATTTTTTTACATCTCATTTTTAACAGAGTTGACCCATTTTTTCTGGTATGAAATGTGTTTCGCGTTTTTTTTCCCTATACCGTAATGTTAAATGAGCTATCCCTGCGCGTATTCAAAAGAGAAATGGAGTATTCATTGAATGTTTTGAAATTTTTAAAAACACTGTATTGTTAACAGATGTATAAGTTTATAATTTTCCAAATTTCCATGAAATTTGAGGTATTTTTCCATCTGAAAATATGCTTCGCGTTTAGTTCATGCTCTCGTACTTTTGCCGAAAACAGCCTTAACTCTACGTGCAAGAAAAACACTAATTCAGTCACGAGTTTCGGAAGAATCTGTTATTTATAGTATCCCCTCGTAGGTAAGTTTCAAAGGAAAGGAAGAAATAAAAATACGAGTTCTTCACGTTTCAGAAACAGCTCTCGTGTTGTTTCTTCCACCTTCTTTATTGTGTCTTTGGCCCCGTTCGAGTCTACTGCAAATGAGAACACCCAAGGTTCCTACCTTGACATCGCATTTCAAAGACACATCTCGAAAAATTTGTTATTGACTACCTTTCCCACTCATACTCCCAACTGAGCGCAATTATTTACAGGAAAACAAATCCGTGCTTTAAAAGGATACCGCTCAATTGCTGCAAGAGTTTATAGTCAACTTCATCTATTCATTAAAGGCCTGGGCATTGAGACCTGCAGGAAACAGTCATTAATTCCGATTTGACGTTGTTACTTCCTACTGGGATCTCCTTCCCCAACATAATTCCCAGTTTCTCAGGATTTGCATAGCAATTTTGAATAAATATGGCCTTTTCAACCTCAACGGCAACGTTGCTGCCCGTTGAGTTTAAATGAGATAGATTCATTAGTGAGAGGGACAGTTTTTAATGGTATTCATTTGAGGCGGAAGGATTTTTATATTCCGGTTGTAATTTTTAAATCGTTGTATAATGTAAAGCTTGTTTAAATATTTCGCTGTAAAATGAAAATTGTATCATGAAAAGAATTTTCTGAGTATTTTGTTTTATATAAATCCAGTTGTTATTCTATACGCATCGGTTCACTAGATAAAATACGTTTGTCTGAAGTTATAATATGAGAATACATTGTGGTATAGTTTTCCTTGCATGAGAGCGGTATAAAAATTGTTTGGATTTAACTTTTATGTACTTGTTACAGTCTATTATGGTATTTTTCAAATTTTTGAGTAAAAAGTTTCTTGAAAATTTTTTTTACTATTAAAATTTTTAATATAGAGATTTTAAAATAATTTTGAAAATTTTTTTCGCCTAAACTAGAATAAGGGTATCACAAAAATTTCAAAATGCAATTAGTATCAATATGTATAAATATTTGATCAATAAATACTATATTTTGCGTTTTCTTTTGAGAAAAGGTCAAAAAGAAAGTAATTGGGATCACATACATCTTATTGAATATTAAAAAAAAAATCCTTAAGTTTCATCAAAAATGTTTTTGCAGAGTTTGAATCATATACTTTATATTTACAGCTATTCAAAAAATAAATGTAGAATCCATTCATTTAGAAAATAATTCAACAAATCGCGCATATTAAATAAAAAATATTACTTTTGTACTCCATATTTCGTTAAAGTACTTGTTGACATTTCACTATTCATCCTAACTCGTAATGATTATGCTCCTGAACAGTTATGACTTGATTCTACAATGCGTAAAAATATGTCAGCAAAATACGTAGCGTTATCTTTAAATGCTTTTTTTTTTACCGCGTAGTGGTAGAAAATCCACTGACATATTTTCCATGTCACTATCTACCTGTCACTCAATTTCTCTACCATGCTTGGTACCCATCGTGCACTATTCTGGTTGAAACTAGCGCAGCTAAGGTACTTAAGACATTCATTTTTAATAATAATTTATAAAGGCAATCTAAAAAATGTTTCGAATAATTTTAGATATATATTTAAGCTTTTTATTTCTCGTAAAAAGGAAGCTTATCAATTATGAAAGTTTCGTAAGTTTCTGATCTTTGGAATTTTTTTTTTTTTGCCTTTAATTTATCTTGAATAATAGGCAAAATTGAATTAAATTTGTTGTGAATATAGTTTAATTAATCTAATGTTGTGAGATAGTAAAATTTTCTTTTTAATATTATAAATCAGTTACATATACATGTAATTTATCAATCGAATTTTATTTTTTGTTTCTTCAACAATATTTTATGTATTTAAGGAAAATTGATTTAGTAAGCGGAAGGAGTTTTGCATTGAATCAGCATACTGTTTGTATAATTGGGGGATACAAGATGAAACTGAATTCGGGGTTTTCAATTTGGATAAAGAAACGAAAATTGAAAAATTGCTTAGAATCCCAATTTTTCGTTTAAACTCTAATTTATAAAGTTCAAAGTTGTGTTGCCTTTATTTTTTATGTTTCTTTTTTGTTGAATTAAGGATAAAATATCTGGCAAACTTTTCAAAATGTGTCGTTCATTTCTACGTTTAGTATATTTAAATGTATTAGCTAAGATTTAAAAAAATCATTATTAATTTACTTTCTATGAGGAAACTGTAATTATTTCTTGGTTCCATTAAGTTGATAGAAATAAACATTTGATTGATTTTTATATTCTGAAGCTTTTAAAAAATAAAAAGTTTATTTTTTTTTTCTTTCGAAATATTT
Source organism: Trichonephila inaurata madagascariensis (assembly GCA_019973955.1). Lineage (NCBI taxonomy): Eukaryota > Metazoa > Arthropoda > Arachnida > Araneae > Nephilidae > Trichonephila > Trichonephila inaurata. The sequence continues at coordinate 183,122 of BMAV01008439.1, read as the reverse complement.
AACAGGCTTGGGTAAACACTTCGAAAATTTTAGTGTTTAATAACTATCGGTTAAGTTTTTGACAACCTTGAAAATTTTAATGCTGTATTCTCTGAATATTAACCCAGATTATTATTTTTTTTTTTTGGATCAATAGATATTAACATTTTTTTCTTGTTTATCACCTTCAGCTAACAATGTAAATACATCAAATAATACTAACATATTTAAAAAAAATTGTATTCATTTTACACTCAGTTTAAAGAAATATGAGCTGAGATTTCATCCAATTTTATATTTTATTAGTAATCGTGCATATTAAATAATTCAAAATTCTGTTGAATTCTTTTGGAAATTTGTTTCGTTTTTTTTTTCATATTAGTTGATAAAAATAGAGAAAAAAATAACTTAAATTTTGATTAAATGTAATGTTGAAAAATCTTTCACCAGCTACTTGGAAAAACAACGTAAAATATTAAGACACATTATAAATCTGCGCTTGCGCATTGTTTTTTTAATTTTATAAAAACAAGCGAAGTGAAGCAATAAATTTTGATGAGACTTATTTTACCACAAAATATGACGTGTTTTATATTTCATAGCTATAAAACTGTCACGTTTTGGGCTCTTCCGCAAGTTATCTATGGGTGATTATTTTTCAAGATAGTACAAATAGAATCCATGTGTAGAAAAATATGTATAGAATATGATCTTGAGCAAAGACATTTTACACAGAATGACTCTAACATCGTGCTAATAAAAGAAGCAAAATAAGGAAAACGCTACTATAGATGTATTATGTAGATGTTTAATTGCAGCATAACAAAGAAAGTCACGTAATTCTAGTACGTGTCAGACGTAAAGAACATACCTCTTTACTTTATGGATAGTACGCTTTTTTCTCCACAATAGAATTTAATTTTTATTAAATGGGTTATAAACCCTCTTATACGAGGAAAGTTATTTGTCATTCTTTTAATGATAAAAAAAAACTATGGAAATAATTTAGTTATTTTGCAAATGCTCAAACCTAATTTATAAGTTTCTTAATTTAAAAATTACTTAGACTGAATCACAGTAAACTAACATCATTAGTAATGATTTTATTTCAGTAACGCAAGTAATGTGCAGTTAAATTGGGAATATTACGTTAATATTTTATGTAACTAATTGTTATAGTTTTCTTGTATGTTAAAAACATACTGAGGGTGACAAGGAAATGGCTACACGCTGATTTCCCCCTCCCCCCATGAATTAATACCTTGAATGTAATTTGCTTACAATTTAAAATGAACTTCTCAAAGTAGGTATTGGAATTCTAAAAATAAGATTTTTCTCGAAAATTTGTGCTTTCCATGTGATAATTACCTGCAAAAATGATGTAAAAAAAATTTAAAAATCATAGACAAAAGTACTGATCTTTTGAAAGACTTGTAACGTGTAATTAAAGCTTTGGGGGAAATATTTTCTGAACATTGAATTAAACTTTTCTCAACAATATATTTCAATTTAAGTAATTTAAAATTCTGAAGAATGAGAACTATATAATAGCTAAATTTTAAACATATGTCTATGCGTGTGTTAAAATTACTACTGTATGGTTTTTTTTAAATTTCCTTAAGAACTAAAAATCAAATAACGTGTCACCTAAGAAATATGTTGAGAAGTTTAAAGTGTAAAGGCATAACTTTTATAAAATTTGGTGAAACTTCGAAGAAAAATTTTAAGATTTTTTTCCTGATTATAAACATGTCAATTAAAATTAAAAAATCTAATTTTAGTCCGTAATGGGAAAAAAACAATTCAACTACTATAAAATGTTTAAGTAGATTAACTTAGTTTAATCAGTTTAATGGAGTAAGTGATAGATTTTTGAAATATGTGACAAACATAAGGACTTTGATTTCAATGAACAGTATATTATAAGTAATTCAATCTGTGTATTGCCATTTTTAAATAAACTAAAATTAAAAACTAATTTAATGCTCTTCTTTAAAAGTTCAGCCCAATTTAAGAATCTTGTTAAACCGGATTTTTCTTTTATTTTACTTTTTATCATGCATTTTCCATTAAGTTAACCTTCCAGTAACGATGACAAATAGCTACTGGAAATCCATCGAAACCATCATGTTCTAATTATTTGATAGCGGTCCAGTCAGAATTACTTGGCGGACAGTCATCACGAAACGACGTCTCCTATCAGTTTACGTGTGTCGTGAATCAATCAGAATTGTGTTCTTTTTGACACTGAGAAATGACAGGAAAGGGAACAGTTACACGGTGCCGTTAATGGTGCCTAAATCAAAGCATCGTTGCAATTGATGGAGAAAAATGAATTACTTGTTTTGTCTTTTGGGATAAGCAATTAAATGATATTCTTTATTTAGAGTCATTTGGAGATCACTCAAAATGATGCATCGAATAGTTTTTGTTAGTTTTTCGTTTAAATTCTATTGAAGACTCATTTTTTTTAATGGAGTATCACTTTACCTTTTATATTTGATCAAATATAAAGGGGTAAAATTAATATCCAGTTGCTGTGAAAAAAAAATTACTTATACTTCTGATCGTTTTAACTTTTTAATCATTTATTAACTATTTCATTTTAAGAAATTGTTCTGTAATGATCACAATCAAACTAAATAAAATTTGATTATATTAACATATAAAAATATTGAATATTTCTTAATTATTTCATTTATAAAATAAACTTTCGGATCACTTTGCTAAATAAAGTTTGGTTATAGCGCATTGGATCGGTTAAAAAAATCAATTAACCATGATATTATTACAATTAAGGTATTGAGATTTTTGATTTTTACTTAACATCTGTGAATTATTTCTAGTATTCGAGTAATGTTTGAAAAACTGCTGAAATAAATTGTTGAAAGAATCATTCTTTTATATATTTTGAGTTCTAGAATTAAATCCGCTTCATTTTTTGTGTATGTAAGTTTTGGCTAAATAAAAATCAATAAGGCTTCTTAAATGTGCTAGATAGCCAAATATTTCATATTGCTACTTATTGTTAGATCTACACTTTTCATGCAATTATGTTTATGAAGTTAATTAAATAACAACCCTTATCACACACACACAAACTTTCGTGAAATGTAATGTAAATTTAATAAAACAATACTATAAATAGTTTGTGTGTAGCGAAATATATTTCATGTCTTTTTCTTATGAAATATATTCATTCAGTAAAGCAAAAAACCTCTCGAGCGTTCATTAGATTTTCATCGCGGATTTACGGTTTAATTCTTGTTCCTAATGCACTTAAAAAATGTACTCGTAACTTTTAAAGAAGTAATCACTTCCTACTAGAGCGTACCATTAATTTATTGTACCGGAAGAAAAGCATTATGCTTGTCGACGTAATTTACATTCGTAAATTAATTCAATTTTCTTGCTTGTTACTGGGCCCAAAAATTTACTCATCCTTATAAAACAGTTTCTAATTGTTGTACCGTTGCATGAATCATTCTTTTCCACAAGTAATATTCACAAAATTTAGCATACAAATTCTTTTAAATGGTATAAAGAAGAGTTACCGCGTCCTTGTAATTGTATGACTCATTAGAAGAAAAACGAGAATTCTCGACTCTAGTTGAAAATAAATGTTTCGGTTTACTTTTAGCATCCTTTATTCATGTAACAAAAGCTTGATGATTAATATTTCACTTTAAGTAACAACGAATGCATAATTATATTATGGAAATTCCTAACTGCTTATTCATAAAGAATATTCTCATATTTTTTTTCAAAATGCTACATCCATTTCAACGATTTCTGAAAAGTTCAGCAACAGTATTAACTTTTCCTAATTATCTTTTTAAAATATTCAAATGAATAGTTGGAAATTTTGGTTAGAATATAACGAAAAGTGTTGGTCTCCTTATTTTTTTTAAGGATTTATTTTGCAGAAGATTAACCTCTCCCCGTTCCTGAAAGAGAATTTTTCTTTAAATTTTTCTTTTTTTGTGCCATAAATAAGGCTTCATATTCCACTTTTTGTAAAATGAAGTATGGACGTAGCAGAAATAGTTTGTTAAAGCTCTCTTTTTTCGCACAATTTATTTATGATGGATTTTACAATCTTTCAGTTTTCTTTCGGAAAAAGGAATGTGGGTAATTAGTTTTCTTCCAAAAATAGGCGTTTAAATTTTTTTTTATAACTCATGCTTAAAATTAGACGCGACTTTTTATCAACCTTTGACATTTTGTTACTCGTAGCTTTAAAGTAATTTCAGTTTAGAATATTTAAAGAAAAGAGATACTGAAATTATCTTCGCTCATAATTAAAAATATTCATTCACTCTCGACCAAGCGGAATAAGAATGTGAAAATCTGATATGAACTCGGAATGGTCATTTTCTCATAGTTTTCTTGATACAAATATTTAATATTATACATCCCGTCCCCACACGTATACAGGGAAAACGCAGTTTGATTCCCCTTGCAACGCGAAGTGTTACGTATATAATAAAAATATGAACATCAGTGTGTGTTTGAGACTTTCTTTTTCCTTTGTTTTTTTGAAGTCTTGTCATTTCTTCATTATAACTGTTTTTTGCCTTTAAAATTGTGGCGTCAAAATGTCTTTTACATCAGATGAAGTTAAAAATTGTGAAATGACGAGTGATTTTTTTTTATTAAATATTTTCTAATTCTTCAGTACTATTTTTCCAAAGACAAGAAAGATAATTTATCACAAGTTTGGCATTAAAATCATATTTTTACACTCAATTTTCTAGTTATTTCTTAACTCTTTTGTCAAGACCATTTACGTCACATTAAAATTAATCTCAAAATATTTCTTTGCTAAGAATAGTTTTGTTTCAAAACTGTGCTAAGAGTGGAGTTTGGTATCCAAACCAAGCTTTGTTGCCAAACTCTCCGTTGTGAATACTTTATCCATGAAGATGAATTTAAAACTTATAAGAATTAGAAAGACTTTTTAGCAAATACGTCCATGATCGATTAAATCTTATTAATCTTTTGAAATGACACTTATTTTAATTTTGTTACTTGGATTTTGAAATTTTGAGATTCAGAATTCCTATTGTACACAAGTTTTATACTGTATATTGCTGCAATAAATATTAAGCGCTTGTAATTTTGTTTTATAGACGTATCAAGACATTATGATACAAAATTTGCAAAATAATTGTATTAGGATTTTGACATTAAATGTGATACGCATGTATTAATGCATTCAAATCAATGTACATTCCAATGCCTTTTTCTTTGATTTAAAAATACTCATCTCTACTGGAACCACGTTTGTTTTTCATCACTCTGGAATGTAATTGTTACGCTTATTTATGCATGACACCTCTGGCTGAGTGGAAAACCCATTTACCACCAGAGATTGTTTCTCGATTCATTTGTGCGATGGGGTTCCCCTTTATTATTAAGCCTAGATACAACCTCGACACGTGAGTTGATTTCGTTTTCGAGTTCATGACTAGAATAAGAATCTCTTCACCTTTGCGTACGAAATTTATTAGCATAGGGCCTCTCCAAAAAATCGATTCTCTGATGTTTGCGTTGTAACTCAATGTTAAAATGACATTGTGTGACCAAAGAGCTTGAAGTGACGTCACGCGGAAATGGGCGGCTTCCTGCTCCAAGTGCATATGATTGGAAAGGCGACGTTTGTCTACGGCCTATGGAGGTTGGGAAAAGTAGGTGACTAGAGCACTGATAGATCAGCTTCTTTGGAGCTACTGGCTTCTGTTACGATCCCGTTAATAAATGTCTAAATATTATTCCTCTACGTTGTTTTGGATCGTGGCCAATGCTCTTCAGAGCTGCAGGCAATGCATCAAATCAGTAGTACGCACTAGTTTTTCACTCTGGTGTAATGAAAGTTGTTTGCGTCTTGGAGATGGATGCCATGGGAATTTTTCTCTTGTTCTTATTTTGAATTAAAAATTTAGCTAAAAGATTTGAATTTTGTTAAATATAATAAAGGTGTTCCTCCAAAAATGTAATTTAAATTTCGAACATTCATAACTCCAGTGAAAGTCGTTTAACACGAAACTGAGGGGGCTGAAATATTTTTTCATGTTTAAAGAATTTTGTGTTGAATATATATATATTTGCAATATCCTTTAACAAAAATAAGTTTCTTAGATTACATTTTATTTTCATAGACATGTATATATGCATGTACTTAATAAAAATCAATGGAACAAAATCATTCACAATGAAATGAGTAAAAAAAATTTCAAGGTTTTGAAGAAATATTTATTGAGTTTATGAAAAATAATTCGATATTTTTCTTTGCATTGCCTTGTTTAACATCAAATTGTTTGATGTCGTGGATTTTGTTACTCATTTCACCATTGGAATGTGACTTTTCGTAAGATGTCGAATCAGGATTTGCAATATCCATCGCACTTTTGTAGCCACAATCTGCACCAATGATAAATTCTGAGCTTTGGAAAAAAATTCCAGAATGTCTGCCATAATTGGGGGTTTGCACATATTATCATCTGCTGCAACGAATTCTTCTGATGAACCTGCGTGGCTGGTGTTTTCCGTATTTTGTTCATTCCCAGAAGTGAAATCTTTTCGCGTTGAGCGATTTTCGTTTCGTGTTAAGAGAAAAAGATGCATGAAAATACATAGTAGTATGTCGGGACCGTTGTATTATTTCGTGTAAACCGATATTTCGCCTTAAACATTTTCGCGTTAAACGTATTTCACAGTAATTAGCATATTCAAGTTAAAAGATCCAAAGGAATTCTCCTGGAACATTTACTACATACGAGAAAATTTTTATAATTAGTAACAACTAGTACAGGGATAACTTTTATTTTTCCCGGATGCTTCAAGATATGAATTCTCATTAATAAACTTTTAATGTATATCCCACACATAATACACAGTGACACCCTTTTAAATGATGGGAAAACCAGTTTAATTGAAGCTTGGCGCTTGTAAACCATTGCACTACTCTTAACTCAGTCGAATACTCAGATTGAAATTTTACCCATTGTTTTTATGAATTGTTTTATAAGTAATAAATACTTTGAATAAATTATTTTCCTAGTAAATAGTGTCTTTTTATTATAACCAATATTGTTTAATTTCGAAAAGTGCACAAATTCATCTTATTGATAAAAGCTTGAAATTTTAACTTATTTAATAAAATCTTTAAATATGTTTAAAATATACATAATTATATATAAACTCAAATTATTTTGAAATGCTTTGCTTTCAGATCATTATGCTTGCTAAAACTATACTTTGTATCGAAAACATAGACCGGTATTGCCGTAAGCAAACAAAAGATAAATTGACATGATTCTCTGTTAGTCTCTTGCTAAACGAATACCTAATTATAGTTATTAGAACGTTTGTTTGAAATAATACTTAGTTTCTTATTAAACGAGCTCCTTTTGAAAAACTTTAGTTATTTAAACTCAAATTGTAGCATCGCAACTGTATGGAATGTAGTTTCTTTTGGAAATAATTTTTGCTTCATGTTGAAAACACTCCGCTGGTTTCAGAATGTCATCCTGTTTAACGACCTATTAAAGATCTCTATTGAAAGATACAATGCTTCAACATGGAAAGACTCCAAAGAAATCAAATTCATTACAGAAAGCATTTACTGCCATCTCTCTCGGCTCATTAGCCAATGAGCAGCCATTTATTATGTATCATGTTTTACTGTATAACCTTGTACTTAAATTGCTACTTTACTTGAATAGAGCATGAATTGCTGCGTTTTTACGTTGAATTGATCTAGTCTTTTCTAAAAAATACTTAATTCGTTTCTTAGACCATTCGTTATAACTCATAACTTTTAATTTTATGAATATTTTTTAATGTTTATGGAATATTTTCTGATATTTTAAATTATTAATTTTTGTATTTTATTATAATCTCTTAACATTAAATAATTTCGGAAAATTTTGGTATTCATATCAACTTTAGTGTTTAAATGCAGAGCTTCCAATGCCGATCATAGTAATTTTATCTTTAATGAAATTCATGTGTATTACCCTTTTATATTTTTATAGTAAATTTAGGGTGGTTAGAGCGAAAATGAGGTTGAGAAATTCAATATTGGGGGCCTACCTTCTCATTTTATTGCTTGGAATTTGAATCTTTCATTGCCTTTAAATCTTGGTGCAGAACTCATTTATTAATCACTATTTTTTTTATTGAATGTTTTAGAATTTCTTTTTATCCTGTGAAGTAGACTTGCCTTTAAAATCTGGATAGCGAAAAATAAGAACACTATTATTTTACAAAATTTGAATAATGAAAATCGTAAATAAGTAAAACCAGAAACTTTTTACTAGAATCTGTCATCATTTTCGTTATTTTTATTTGGAATTTCATCAGAAAACGAGCTCAGAAAGTGCCTCTGGCCTGTTTGTTTGAATAAACAAGTGCTCTTTACTGAATTTTAAAGAACTCATTACTATACAAATTATTACAGTTCTCGGTCGATAGCTGGGAAAACTTACAAAGTGGCTTGTATCATATCTGTCATTAACATCTTGGATTTTCTAATATATACATATATTTTTTGTGTATTACTATAGTAAATGGCTTAAGAATCTTTGCATTTTAAAGCCGAAAATTTACCTTTCTTAATTTCAATATCTCAGACAAAACGAGCTCCTTTATGATGCATTTTATTTGCGAAATTTTAATTGTTTCTGGATCCTCTTTTTCATGTCTTAATATCTTACATAAAAATACTATACTTATAAAAAAAAAAAAAGCATAACAATTACTTTTAATTTTTGATTTCTTGGAATTTTGTTATTTTACAATTCATCCACCAAATTAATTTATGCAAAATTTTTGCTTTCATTCTCTTTCTTTTTGTGAACTACTTGGTTTAGATTAATTTTATTTATTTTATGCGGCTTTTAAATGCTTTCTTTAAAAAAAATGTCATAATCACTTATAAATGAAAGGTTTAAATTTTTGCTTTATTACCAATTATCTCGTGGATTCTTTGTTTAGATGGAAACTTATCTCTCAATCTGCTTTTTACTAATGCATTAGTCAGATTTATTTTCTTGGATATTCTTGATGTTCTTTAGATCAAAACTGAACCATGCACTTGTAGCATGAAGTAAAATTTAGCGGGGGAAACCAAATCGACTTTATCTAAAATGTTACCTTTGTAAAAACTTCACTGATCTGACATTTTACACTCGGATTTTTTTTTAAATCCACCAAATCGAAATAAGTGGAATCGTATTTACCCATAATTCCATTTATTGTATTTGTAATCAAATTTAAATTGGTTATTTTAATGTTAATTTTGCTGACTTTAATTTGAATCAGAACTACACACACACACACACAATTAATTCCATGTTGATTTCGTCCAACATAATACATAGAAATAATACACTTCAAAATTCTAAAGTTTTACGACATTTTCCTGGATGTTTCGTAAATGGCTTTTAAATAAATGGAATAGTAACATGTTACCTAATTTTGTAATTTTTGCATAAGATATCAAATTTACTGTACAGTTAGTTGATTTTAAATATTGTTTTTTACGGTCTAGAACAGGGGGTCAGGCAAATGGAGACCCGCAAAGAGGTGTATTGTTATTTGCCAAGACAGTCAGAAAACCAAATAGTCAGAAAATGTTCTCAACATGTATTTAAGAGTAAAGTTTTTCTTGCATGAAGACCAAAAAGAGCAAATATAGATGCAAGGTGGCTAACATTAACTTGCAGGCTATGACAATTTCAACTAGCAATTTCACTCCTGCTTTAAATAAAAATTGCAGAAAAGCGTGAAAAGGGTACATTTGTCTCATTAAACTGATCCCAAAATTAAATGTACTTCTATAGACGTGAAATTGGCACAGTAAATAAATTGAATAAAACTGCTACTAAATTTATTGATTTTAGGTACAGTTTATACCTTTCCTGAGATGCAAAGTTAACTAATGAACGCAATCATTTTAAAAAAGTGTGACCCTTCAGTATCCTCGCCTTTATAAAGTAGCTCTCAAACCAAAACAATTGCCTACCCTTACTCCAAACTCTAAAATGAAAATACCTGAAACTATAAACTCGTTCATTAAATACATCTTTAAAATTTTCTGAAAAATGGTATTTTCGGCGATGTGTGTTGATCATATACTGAAAAACGGTGCAGATTTTATCAATTTTCGTAAATTTTTGAAATAGACACTTTCTTGCCTTAAAGAAGTTCAGTTACAAGCACCGTATTTATTATTTGACCATTTATAATAAATATTAGTTATATCCGACTTCTACATATATATCTAATGTGACTCTTTCCCGCATTCTTTTTGTCTCCGGTGATCCAATAAAGAATATTAACCATTCATTTATCATTGATATTTTTCATTTCTTTTTATTTTTTGCTTACTTCTGTCTGCTCAACTAACCGCCTCGTTCACAATTTTTCTTCTACGTAATGGCGTCATTAGCTTCCGCATATAAGGAATAGTGTACTACTCGAATTCGATTCCTTTTCCCCCCTTTCTCAAAGAACGCGTTTCATTTTTTCCTATATAGGGCAACAGAGAGGTCGAAAAACTTTTATTTATCTTTTAATCAATTCGGTTATGTGTATATTATTTCGTAAGCAAAATATTTTGCTTATGTATCCGAAATATAACCGATTCTATATTAAGAAAGCCTAATTTTAGAAGAAATGATTAGTTGGTTAATGCCCATATGTATAACGAACAGTTTACGAAATATTTTTATTTTACTGATGCTTAGAATAGCAAATATCATGATGCATGATAACGGATTTTAACCGAAGATTATTTCCTGATCCCACTAAACAGCCGTTGTGATACGACCTTGGATCCTTCCGCTGTAATAGTAACATTGTGTTATTATCAAACATGCTATAGCTTGACCTATTTTTCTAGTTTGAATTGTAACGAAAGCCGTTGTTCACCTTTAAGAAAAATCCTGAATACAAACCTGTCTTTAATATTCTTCAGATAAATTTTCTTTCGATAAAGGTATATAAGAGAGACGGTAAAATCTCGATAATTAATAATGAAAACGATACTTAAAACATAATACAAGACTTCGTGTTATTTAGCTCAGAAATACTGATCGAAAATAGATTAAATGTATCTTCGAAAAGGAATTAAATTTTCTTTTTTCATCTCAATTATTAAGTTGAATGGTAAACACGGTAACAAATGCTCTAATAATTTAAATTTTATATTTATAACGCCTAGTTAACAGTCTCAAATGGTTTGAAATAACTGAACCAATTATATATATATATATATATATATATATATAGATGATTCTTATCCTGTAGAGGTATTTACCGGTGGTCCTTCAGAAATTTTCTCTCTCCCCTTAATATTTTATCTGCTCTCTTCTAACAGTTAAAGCACGTAAGTTTCTGGATCAGTGCTTTCCGTGAAAGATTTGAGATCAGATTATATGATTTAAACTTGCAATATATATATCTTAAAGATTTCTTGGCATTCAAACGCGGGTTACAATTTCAAGAAAATACAGTTGCGTATAAAATCATTCAAGAGATCGTAAAACATATATTTCTTGAATTGAAATACATAATTGTTTTAAAACGATGACTATATTTATCTTCAGTATGTACTAGTCATTAGAAGAAAAAATAACTGTACTTGGCTTATTTTTTTTGTTAATTACTAGTACTTAACATTTACTGTCTGTTCGTTTATAATTATTTTTAATTGCTCACAAATAATTTTCTACTATCTATATTTATTCTTGAATTAAATTGATAACATGAAATATTGCAATAGCAATTCATTACATTTGTTAAGATATCTTGTTTAAAATTAACCCTGGCGTACTTAAATTACTATACTGGGTATCGAATTGAATTATTCACGTTATTAGACGGCAAATATGATAAAGATATCTTCATAGCAAGCAGTTATAGTTTTGCTCCAAATGGGAACCTCATGTTCCTGTATCTTCAAAAATGTATAAAAATAAAATTGGTAACAATTTATTCATGAGTGGGGGAAAAATCAGTGTATGGTACTGTTGTAGTTAAGAAATTAAAATTTTAAAAAAATTTCAGCTTATAATGATCGTTTAATATTCAATTCTCGTGTTGATTTTTAGAATTTTACTTGAAAATAAGGTGATATCAAACTATACCTCACAATAGTGCCAAAAACAATTGAAGACTCTTACATTACATTATGTGAAATGAATAAAATTAGAACAATTTTTTAAGCGATTGAAATATTTACATTAGTAATTTTAATACATTAAAATATTATATCGGATTCCAATCATTCTTTTTACATATTCAAGTAAAAACCCACCAAGTACTTGATGAAACTGTTTTCCTCTCGTATGGTATTCTTATATTAATGCAAGGCACATTGATTTGCAACCTTCCCTAATTCAATCGAGATCTAACTCACCTGTGCCAATTTGAAGAGATTAAATCGGTAAAACTTTAGTTAATTAGACACTAATACTACTAATGAAATGGCTTAACTAATTTTCTAATCACATTTTTTTGCCTATGTACTAAACATTAAGTTTACAAAATATTCAATAACTCTGTTTAATTTCTAATTTATTTGCATGATTTGAGAAGAGTATTTTTTAAAAGAATTTTATTGATAAATTTATGTATGCGTAGTACTCCTATTCTACAATTAATACATTGCACGGGTTTAGTATTCATAATTTTAGCTTCATGACACTTTAAATACAACATTTCAACATTTTTCATATTCATTTTCTTTTTTAGAGTTCAAAATTACTACCGCGCTTGGTTGGATTCAGTATCTTCAAAGCTTGTTTTTTAAATTAATATTTGTAAACTAATGCGAACAAATCAAGGAATTAAGTTTTTACTTATAAGTGAATAAATAAAACTGAGGGGGCGGGGAGACAAATTTTATCTAGATATTTTAATCGCTGTGGCCGAGGAATATCCTGTCTTTTTGCAACTAAAGTACCGTGCTGAGTTTTGTTTATTCGTTAATCATTTAAAAATAGCATTGTTTAAAGTGTTTTCACATATTTTAAAAGAAGAAAATATTTTTTGTAAGTTTTCTGTCTCATGTTTCAATAGTCCATCACAATCGTGGTTTTTACGTGTTTTATCTGCTCATTCCTTAAAATTTTTAGCTAGTGTTTTCTTTTTTTTTTCCCTTCAGAAAAAATCCTTTATTGAATGAGTTGTTACTTCGTCATTTTAATTACTTATAAGCCTTAAAATTTTTTGTAATGCATACCAAAGCATAATTCAACATATACTCCTTCCGTTCAGTAATCCATATTCAGCTTAACTGCAGTAATAAAATGAAAAAGATTATATTTGTACTTATTTAAGCAATTTCGATCCATCTATTTAAATGGAGTTATTTGGCAACTGTCTACTATATTGTTACCATATTGATAGGAATCGCAAGTGAAACAAAACACTTTGCTGGTTTAGTTAAAATTAACTTAATTTGTGGGAGAGTTGGGGTTTAAGAAAAAAATGTCACCTAACTTTGACTCTCTTTAAGAAGAAAACAGTTACATACAACCCCAGGCAAGTTTCTCAAAAGTTGGTCCATTTAAGTTAGATTCCAAAATGGTACTTAAATGTGTTACTTCGGCATTTTAATTATTTATAAGCCTTAAAATTTTTTATAATGCATACCAAACCATAATCCACCATATACTCCTTCCATTAAATAATTCATACTCAGCTTAACCACAGTAATAAACTAAAAATGATCATATTTATATTTATCTAAGCAATTTTGGTCCATTTATTTAAATTGAGTTATTTGGCTACTGTCTGCTATATTATTCTCAAGTCCAAAGAACGGTTCCATCATATTTCATACTAATTTCCCATCGTTTAAGTATGCCAAGATATTTTCGTAACTAATGTAAGAACTGCCTTTAAAATAATTCATTAGAGATGGCTGCCAGTTACAAATGTCTTTAAAGTTCACCAGGACATGTTTCATAAAGAAAATCGAGACGCGGCAGAGTGGATATGGTTAATCAAACTTTCTTGTTTTTAATTAGTTCATCGTCTCACCCTAGACGTGCCAAAAGTGGGAACTTCCATTTATTAAAAAACCACCACCCTTCCTCCTCCGGAGAGCATATAATCAAATTTTTTTTCTTGAGCCTCCAGATAATTTTCTTTATTTTACAGTTTATTAAAAAGCGATGTTTTTATTAGCCGGTGTTTGATGGATTTTTTTTTCCAAGAAAGTAATAACATTCCTGCGTTCTAGTATATCACAATTGATCTGCTTCCAAACTGGAGATAATTTTTTTTAATAAGATAATAAAAGATAAATGCGATATTTAGATTTGTAATGCAAATACATACTTGTACAGAATTTGGGAATTTACAGTTGTAGAATTCAACTTTTTTATCCTCTATAAATTCGTATCATCTTGGTATTCCTTTAAGAAATTTTAAAAAAAAATCGTATGATTTTATTTCAAAATTGTGCATCTTGAATCGAAAATTATTTTATTTGCCTTTTCTACACATTGTGTACCCTACTTTGAATTCAAAATTTTAAAATATTTTTAAGAAAAAGAATTTGGATCTTAATTTTTGTAAATATTTTACTGTATAATTCCTCATGGTATATTATATTTGTAAATTATTTAACGGAGTATGTGTTCATAATTTGTTCTCAAATACAATGAATGCTTTTTAACCAAATATACCTTGGGTATAAATGTTGTCTTTAAATGTTATAAATTTGATTTATCAAAGCTAAAAAGACGGTTAATATAGTTGTAAGTTGTTTACGATGTTTTGGTGCCGAAAAAGGAACTACAAAGTCTCTGGGTGACACATAATTGTTAGAAGCTAGACGGTTTTGTGATCGTTGTACTTTCATCAACACCCTTAATGGCCTTCCAGGTTGCCTTTTTGCTATGTGTTCGCAGCAACCACATTTCGGTTTCTACAGTAAATAGCTCTTTTCCTTTGGGAGTTTCTTCTTTCACGTATAGAAGAAAAGTTTTGCTGCTTTAAGTACTCTGAAGGTTATATGAATATCGGAAAATTTTTTCTAAGACACTGGATGTTTTTTGTCGCGGTGTTATAACTTGGTCTATTTTCATATAATTACAGCACGTTACATAAAAATGTTCTTGTTATAAGACATATATGATTTAATAAAGTCTTCTAGACATTGAAAAGTAACTAGCTTTTCAGAAAATATTATCTTATGTATCGATTGTAATATGCATATCATAATGTATATCCATATAATAGTGAAATTCAGTTTTATTACATTCAAATCCAGAATTTTGCGAATTTGCTTAATTTAAATAACAATTAAGATTCCTATATTATTATTTTAACAACTTTAATTGATGCTTCGAATATATTTGATATAGTCGTATCGTAAGGTTGTACAACAGCAGAAATAATTGACGAATCCTTTTCTAATACTCAAAACCCTTTACCTGATATCGAATAACATTCTCGTCAATTAATCTTATCCTCTAGAATTAACACATTATATGCGGGAAATTGTAGATGATATGCATTAATTAACTTGCTGTATCCTTCAACTATATTTGCTGGGCTTCTTATAACTCGAAGAGTTTCGTTTCATAAATTCAGTGATTTTATTTATGTCAGTATAACAGAATTATGCCCCATTAGGATGCCCCGCATATGAAAATTAGGCATCCCGCATTCAATGTGCTAGCATATTTTTAGATATACTGTATTATCTTTCACCGTAACTTAGCTTAAATTGGTTTGTTTTTCAATCTGCACTTATACATTTGAATTTCATAAATTGTTTGTCTTTATTTAATTTTTACCGTATTTTCTAGGTATTTTCAATTTCCCCCTCTTTCTTTCTTGTTTAAATTCTTATTTGAATATGAAAATGGTATCTAAAATTATGTTCGCTTCTTATTTTTTAAAAATAATACGTTCTTAGATGAACGCTAGTAAAAAAAAAAAAAATATCTATTCAATGTCAACGTACCTAAGAATTTCTGTTCATTTGAAAATTAATAACTGAATTCTATTGAGAATGTTGAACATATATCATTTTTAACAGAATTACAAAACATTTGGGCTCATATGTTTCAACAATGGAATGCCTAACTGCTATAAATAAAAGCTTATTGAGAAAGATTGCGTTAAGCAAACAGATATGAAGGGTAAGAAGCGTCTGTTCTATTTCCGCTTTCCTTAAGAACAATGTGAGACATGTTTTATGTCTATTCTGTACTTCGATCGCAAATCACAATTCCTTCAAGTGCAATTCAATAAGATCCGTAGGAAGTCCGTAAGTCCTTCAATAACTTCTATAAGAAAGGTTTAGAAGTGAACACATAAGGTCTATCACTAAAGTTGTGATATTTAATGAAAATAGTTATTATTACATACAATACAGCGCTCTAACAAAAGGAAAGAACAGTTGGGAAATCTAGTTCAACTGCAGGTACAGAAAAAACCTGTCGATTAAGAAATTGAAAATCATTATTTAATTATCAAAAATATATCTAATGGAAACAAAGGAATACAATATCATCCGTAAAATGGTACAAATTATATTATACAGCAAATATCAGCTAAGGAACTTTTGCGGCTTATTTCGATACTCTCAAGGTGTTAAGATGGTCCTTTATGTGAGTTACAATTTTAATGACCTATAAAATGACACATAGTCAATATTTATAATACATTTATCAAGTTCTATGTTTATACTTAGGTGTGCAAAGGTTACGTGACAAAGATTTATTCGTGGATTTCGTAAACTGTTGAACTGATTTTGGTGGAAATCGGAAAACACAATAAGGAAAAGAGGGCATTCCATAATTTAATCAGATTTGATCTCTTCTTGTGTATGAAAGTTCAAAAACCTGATAAAACAGGTACTTCTAACACTGCTCTGTGCAGTTTTAGTTTTGCTCATCTTTCTGATAACTTACGATTATTTTTTGAGCTTTTGCAAGCAATGGCACAAATACAATGTTTTAACAATGAGTTACGATGGAGAACAGTTGTGAGTTTGAAGACAGATCAATCTCTAGCGAAAGTGGCAAGCTCTATGCGTTCAGAAATGTATTTTCCAATTGATATAATCAGTTCTAGACCAAAAGAGTATCCAGAAAACCAGTTAAAGGGTTTCAAGAGCCTCCACTCATACTAGGATGACCGCTCTACTTGACTTTAACTGCTAGATGCAATAATATGATGTTAGTTACTCAACTTATTTATATTCAACTATCATCATAACTAACATCATATTAT
>BMAV01008439.1:113488-165868 GCA_019973955.1 Trichonephila inaurata madagascariensis | reverse complement strand
TAACTAACATCATATTATACTTCAGCTTTGAGGTATGCTGCTTAGAGAAAACTTAATGAGGCAGGTCTTTATAAGAAGTGACCAAGTGGTCTACATCCCACTCATTCTAGGCTACAGGAGAACCTGCCTGATATTATGCAGACATCACTATTGAAGAGAGGAGTAGTGAACCTGCGTTTTCTTCTCTGTTGAGTTGGGATTCAACCTTAACATTGATTCTCGAAATGTTCACATTCGGTGAAAACTAGGGACCCATGCCATACTTTCACAACATCATGTAAGTGAACCCTTAAGTAGATGGTGGTATGTTTTGAACCAGCATGATGATGGACCATTGCAAAGAGCTGCAGGTCTTTCAGAAAGGCTCTTTGACCGCGGTGAGGTATATGGGGGAGATTTTAAGGCCCTGGTGAGGCGTTTCATAGGGAGGCACTTATACATTTTTGGACTTGGTTCATTTTTTGGACGATAACGATTGTCCACACAAGGTACTGGAGACTGAGGATATTCAAATGAAGTGGCCAGGTAAATCTTCAGACATCCCATACAGCATGTCTGAGATGTTAAATACAGAGCAATTTAAATTTTCCAGCCCTCTCCCAGAACGCTCACAGAGCTTGGGGGATTAGGATTTATCGCCCCAAGACCTCATAAACAGCTGCTTAAATAGTATAAGAATTCGTTGTGAAAAGCTGTATTGGGGTCAGGGGAGAACATACTCCACATTAAATCCGTCTAACGCTTTTTTTGCTACATCATTTCTGGACCATCATGTTATCTTGATATAAATCATGATCATGTGAATGAGTACCATTTAATTTTTTTTATCAACTTTTGAGTAATACTTTTAAGTATTTTTGTATCAAGTTTCACTTAAATTGGTTCAGTAGTTTTTGTAAAATTTGCTCATCAATGTATTTGATGCAATAATTAGCCAATACTTTAAACATAAGTTATAAAAAATACTATTGTTACAATTCATTTTATAACGTCTCAGTTTACTCTAATGTTGTAATTCTTGATATTGTCTATATTCGAAGTCTCATTATTCGAAGCTACAACAGATAATAGCAATTTCAAACCCTACAATGGAAATTTAATTTTACGAATTCTGATTCAAGTTTAGTTTTTATTGAAAATTTTAGTTAAAACATTTTGAGTGCATTTTTAATTCATTTCTACTACAGTATTTTTGCTTAAAAGAGACTCCTACGATGAATTTCTATTAAATATTCAACCACATATGCTTTATATATTTCAGAATATATTAATTTTATGACAGAACTGTATATCGCATCAATGTGTGATTGTATCGATAGTCATATAAGGTACTTGGACATTTTGTAGTTCACCATATCTGATAAAATATTTTTCACAAATATCATTAACTGGAGTGTCGCAAATTTATATTCCTCGTTTAGGAATATAATTCAAACCAATCTATAGGATATATTAACCTTAAAGGATATATCACTTACTATATCCTTCACAGAAAAACAGTTTCGCTCCTCTTCTTAACTGTGGCCTATCGACTATTAAATGAAATATCAAAGATAAACCATATTTATATCTCTCCAACTTTCTTTCCGGTTGAATTGCCTAAACTTCCTCTTCACTTCCGAGATCTATTTGCTCCTTAGTAATCAAATCTTCACGCAATAACGCAGGGAAGCAATATTTCGTCAATAAAATACAATTTTACTCCATACTCAAGCAAGTACCAATAAGCTCTGTAAACTAAAAGGCTAAGTATACTGAAATATTTTTCTGCTATAAAAACGGTGAAAAACGGACTTCAAAGTTTATAGAGAAAAGAGTTGGAAATAAATCTCGTCTCTCGCAGATAAGGTTGTAGATATAAATTTTTCTTGCCAGATACTTACCTTTTTCGGGCATAAGTCTGAGCAGTAAAGTTGAAATATTAAATATTTAATAAAAGTATATTACAAAGTTTTATAAAAAGGATGCAATGTATATATAAATTTTATTACATCGAAAATATGTTTTTAAAATTAAGTTAGGATATAAATATGGAAAGAGCTCTTTATCTAGGACAACAGACTAGCATGTATGAAGCAATATTTTCAATCCTCTAATTGTCTATGTGATAATTCATTTCTCTGGAAATTCATAAATACAAATAAATATTTTTTTCATGTTATAAAAAAAGTTTCAATTTTATATTCACCACAAAAGAATTAAATGGTATGTTACCAGTAAAGAATTGCTTCTATATTTTGAAATAGGGTTAATTTTCATAAATTAGGAATGTAAGTACCATAAATGAAATAAAAGACACTTGCTTTAATAATATACAATTATTACCGAACTTCACTAAAATATTTTAAGGTAATTTAATAACATTAAGACTTAAATAAATCACCCCACAAAAGAGTTGTAGATATAAATTCAAGTTATCTTGCAAGTAAATGCATTCAGTAGGGCATAAGTCAATGCAGTAACTTGTTAAAATATTTAACATAAAAAATGTATTTCAAAGCTTTGCAAGAAACAATGTATTTAATAATTTTATTGCATTGAACATATATATTGCCAAGCATTATTGAAATTACCTGAAAATAGTAACTATTTAAAAATTTGATAATTAACAAGAGTTGTTATTAGTATAAAATCTAATCAGTTGACATATCGAATTTTAACCGACAGGTTTCATTTAGAATAACTAAATACAAAACGTATTTTTTTTTCTTTTCCAGTAGAATTTGTTTATAGATTTATTGATTAAAAAAATTCAAACTTGTATTTTTATTTTTCCAAGGATATCTACTTTTAACAACCTAAACTAATTTCGAATTCGATCATTATCACCTATCTAATCGAGCTTTTTACTTACAAGCCACAAGAAAAAAATTTTCCTAAATTTCTAGAGACCGGTTATATTCATTATACTATCATTTGTAGATATAATCTATATTGCCGGTACTTGATACAAGCACCTGGATCAATACGAGAACTATAACAAATTTAACTTCAATATTGAATCTGCAGAGAAAATAATTCATCCCAGAGATATGTTGTCAAACCAGTTTTTAAGGTACATATACAAGTATTTAAAACAAATAAGTTAAAGGAAACGCTAGCAATTAAAAAATAATGGCATATTTAAAGGACTTGTTTAAAAATCAAAGTTTCAGTGCATATTTATACTTATAGATTATCTTGCTCTAAACTTTTATGTTCCTCAAGGCATACTTAACCTTCATATTTTTAAAAAAATAAATAGGGAATGCAATGAAATTGCATTACATCTATATAGCTATATTTATTTAATTTTCAGAATTCTGAATGATTTCTTTATCAATATTTCAAATGAATTTTAAATTCGAAAGCTTAAATTATTCATATGATAATCATTAATTTTTTTTTACGCTAACGCTCATATTTATAAATAAATTTAGAATTTTTTAACCCAAAATCTTGGTTGCTTTTTTCACTTAAATTGCACTCATTTATATTCATTTTCTGCTTAACTCCTTGAAGCGAATATACTCGAGCAATGAATTATAAGTAATTATTTTTGTTAATATCGTATGGAAAAAAGTTAAATGTTCTCAATAACTTTAAATTGTTTACCATTACCTTAAATAGCACTCTCTTAATGGTGCTCTAAATGTGCCTTCTATATTTAACCGTTCAATGATTTTTATAACTGTGAATTAAAGATCTTTAACGTTACTCGTGTAGAAGTTATTAAGGTGTTAATGCTTGTTTTCTTCCAAGATATTTTTTTTTAAATCACGCAATCGAAATTACTTTTCGTTTTCTTTAATCGATTTTATCCACATATGTGTGAAAAATCATGGATTAAACTCCGAATTATTTTTCATTGAAATTTTCAATTAAATAAAAATATTTTAATAAATTTAAGGTTTTATTTTTCAGTTTAGTTTTTAGAGTTTTATTATTTCCTCGCGCGTCCGTTTTTTCTTGATTTTATCATGAGTTTATTTGTCGGTCCTCAATTTGGGATATTGCTTATTAAAAGAAGAATTTAAGTGATACTGAAGGGAAAGAAATACAGAAATGTGAAATTTTCAAAAATATTTGTCATGTTTTTTCTACTCAGCCAAATGTTTAACTTAAATAAGCAATTTAGTAAAATTGTAATTTAATTCATTTTCGATACAACTAAATAGTAGATTCTTATTCCAATGAATTGTACATATATGATTTTGTATCACATTAATTTATCCTTGCATTGAAAAGTATCTGAAATTTAAATATTAACTACTTATTTTACTTGTGTTTATTCCGAAGTTTAAAATCAAATCTTCTGTCAGTTCCTTTCCCTTCCGGGATACTTAAAACAACTTTCAAAGGATGCAGGTAAAATGAGCTTTTTAATATAATAATCAGTACAAATTTTCATCTGAAAAACGTTGTATTTTTATGTAAATTTATGTGAATTATATGTATTATATTTTATTACAAATTCAGGAATTTATAAACATACGAAAGGATAAACGCGTTCACATCCGGGCTATGTAATGAATGCCGTTACCGGAGTTGTAGTTCCCAATACAGCCTTTTTAAATTTAAAATCCTTTGAGACATGTCACAGACAACGTATTTCAAAATTTGTTTTGCACAAGCTACTTCCTTTAATTTACTGCAGTGGACTGATTGCATGCGTTCATATTGTTCCGCGAATTAAATTAGCATTTATAATGAATGTTTGTAACTTTTATTCACTATCCGCTGAAGTATTCATGAGTTGTTTTGAATATAGTATGATTGATGTGCGTGTATAAACTTGCCAAATAATCTAAATTCTTTATTTAGCATCTGAAATATGATTTTTCGGTGTACAAAAATTAATCCTGTTTGTGAAACATTAGATTCCCATTTGTAGTCTTTCTAATCGATAGTGCTGCCATCTATTGATTTTGGCCCATTTCTTTTTGTCACCTTAAATTACATTAACTGGCCCCTCCCAAAAAGCAAATGATTCTAAAATGTTTGGGTGCCGGAGTTTTCATATCCTCTTTTTTCTTTTATGATCTTCATTATGCAGCCTTCATTGCGGTAGTGGTTCACAAAGTGGCTTCTACGGATCCCCAGGGGTCCTCAATATTCAGCGGGTCCGTGGAAAACTAAAATTGATTGTGGGGCCCTGAACAACGTCAGGAAGTCCAGGCAAGGTTTAGTATAAAATAAAAAAAAATGCTGATACAATTTTTATTTTTATGGAAATTTAAATAAATAACAATAATTCACTTGGATATTCCTAACTGGGTGTTGAACCCTTTTGCACGTGGGCTAACTCAGATCCCAAACACAGATAAATCCATACTAATACAGGAGCATCGTATTGAAATATCCACAAATGAGGGACTTAAACCAATGTTTAAACAAGGATGCCACAAATTCTGGTTACAAGAATAGATCCCAATTTTATATCCTGCATTATGGATTATTGTACAAAAGTTCTTGATTACTTTCCCGTCTTCCAATTTAGTAGAATGTGTGGATAAACCTCAAAAACCCGTAAAAAACCTCATTACACACACACAAAAAAGAAAAGGACTAAAAACTTGTGCTCGTGTGGATTTGCGGTTACTACTCACAAACATTCAGACAGACGTAAATACTTATAACATCTCATCAAGTTCATCCAAGTCATTAATTTGTTTTTATTTTATTTTAAACAAGTTATAATTTCAAAAAATAATTCTTCAACAAAATTTTTTAAATTTACAATTTTTATACTTTGCATTTATGTAGCTTTTTCACTTGGGAAAGTTTTGACTTTGAAAAGGGGTCCGTGAGCAAGTTTTGACTATATAAAGGAAGTCTGCGGGCAAGTTTGGACTCTAAAGAGGGGTCGATGGGTTAAAAACGTTTCGGAACCACTGATCTAGAGTATCACCCACACGTACTTTTCAAAGTGCCAGTTAACTAATACTAAAAAAGATTTTTTTGCAATAAATTGCAAAACTTATGTCCAGATTGCATTTAATGAGACCACATTTACGAGAAATAGTCGTAAGTAATTACCAGTCTTCTCCCCATCATCTGTGCAGCTTTCTCCCATAGAATTATTCCTTTCAGTAACCCCATAATATAAATTCTTTTAAAACTTAATTCTGCTTCCCTATTTAGGCTCTATGCCTCAATCAAGCGTGATAACTTATTTTCGCAGTTCGTTTTTAAGTTATCATAAATATCACTTTGACAAGCTAGTCACACAGACCAATTCAAGCATAATCTACAAGAAAAAAAAATCATTTTAATTACTGACAGTGCTCGGGGGCATTACCCTCTGTGCTGAATTTTACATGGCGCAAAAACAAAGTCGTTGGCGTCATGGATAATATAATAATCATCGTGAAAATAGACCACTAAGACTTTTAGTCTGCTTTCGTCTTTTTCTTTCATTATTTTACCCATTAGCTGATTCGATGGTCTAGACCTGCTGCTAGCTTCAGCAGATCTGGGAAATGTTTTCGAATTTAATTTAGGTAATCTTTCTCCACTGTGGTCTTTAAAGCAAGCTTTCGTTTTGCATAATTGTCAGTTTTACGTCACTGATTCAAAATTAAATTTTGTTTAGATCTTTCCTTTTGATCTTTATTGAATGTATAAAATGTGCTCCTATGTCATCTATAAAGAAAAATTGTTTAAAATTGCTACCGCTTCAGTAAATTGTTTTTATGAACTGTGAACTTTTCCCAAATCTCATTTCAAATAAAATAAAATATCATACTCGCGCGTAAAATATTGGTTTTTTTCTTGACGTTCCATGTGAACTAAGTTCTCTTGAAAAATCTATTAGAGAGGGGCATCTCTTTTCACTTTGCACAGTTGTTGCATTTTTCTTTCGTATTAGATTGTAAATCATTTCTATTATTTCAAAACATTTCTAATGCAGCTCGAATTAAATCTACTAGCAATACGTTACACAACAAGAAAAGTATACTTATTATATACTGCAAAAAAGGTGGCTTACACTAAAATTTGCAAAAAGTTTCTTCCTAATATGGGAAAATAATTTTAGCTTCTTAAAGACTTTGCCTATGAATTTGATATAAATATGAATTTAAAAATAAGTTTCATGAAAACAAGCCTTTTATATACTCCTTATCACAAATTTAATAAATTTATAAGAAAAATAACCCTTTTTTTATGTAATGATTTTTGCTGTGCAATATACAAGGTCCACTAGTTTCTGAGGTGTGTCTTTTATTAAGGAAGTTTTCTTTCTTTCCCTCGCCTTATTGTTAAGTATTCCGCGAATCAGGATCATTGTCCTGTAGTCAGGAAACGATAGCAAATGTGTAAGATAACTTCCTCCAGCTGTGCATTCTGACAGCTGATTTAAGTATGTTTTCTTAAAGGAGTTACTATCGTGGATGAGAAGTTATAGATTTTGTGTACAGAAAAAAAATATATATTTTACTACACATCAGACCTAAATATATAAAATGGATCAGTTATATTTAATTAAGAATCCTGTGTTTTAAAATTCATCCCATTTTAACCTACTAATTATATTTTCAGTTTTTAATGATCTTTCAATGCATTCGTTTCTATAGTTTAATGATTTTGTTTTTAGTTTTATGTATAATATATACTGCAATGATTAAAAATGTTTTATTTCAAAGATGTTATGTATGGATTTCATACTTATTTGTAATATAATTATGCGACATTACCATGCCTTTTGTTAAATTTGTTTTTCATAATTAAATCATTGTATTCGTTAAAGCACGTCAAATCGTTTCATTTGATTAGTAGGGTTATCTTCATTCACATAAATTGCCATTTTCGAATTCATAAAATTTTAATGCATTGACAAGATTTATCATGCTATCAATCTCGTTAATATCGCGTTCTGAGGTAAACATTCAACCGAAATGCTCCAAAGCCTTTGAAATGGTACAAATTGAAAACTTTCAGTGGTGCTCAATACTATATACTTCTATCATAATGACCTCCATTCAACGATCTAATCAGTGTAGCGCGATCATTACTTTGAGTCCCAATAGGTCCATCTGTTGCAATCACGCTGTTATGTCGAAATTCATTATAGCATCTAATATTATACGATTTAGTTCCCCATTACTGATCATTATACAGTGAGTCAAGCGGGATGTATTGTTTGATTAGAATTTGTAATTCGTTGCATATAATGTGTTACAAATTCATTCGCAACCTTTGAAATTAAATATTTTAACAACGGCCTTAACTTGCATTTAGTAAGATTTCATTACCCATTAATTGTTTCCTAACATAATACATTTTCTTAATTTTACGTTATTATTTCATTTATAATTTTTTCTAAAATAAAAGATGGGAGTTATAAATTTCTGGTGATTGCTTTAATTTAATAAAATGCTTCAATTTTTTTAAAAAAATGTTTAGTAACTGTGCAAGTTTGAGTAATGTTACTCGCAGTTTTGTCATTTTGTTAATGCAACATGTTTACCGTCGTCGGATTTAATGCATTGAATGTTGTCAATATTTAAAATGCAACCTTTTAAATTTTTTTTTTTTTAAGAAATTGAAAATAAGAGTCATGATACTCAAAAAAATATTTTAAGCTTCAATCAACTTGTCTATTCGTAATTTATTCTTCTGAAATTTTGCTGCATCCTCTTTCTTTGAATAAGTGTCACTTTAACTCTTGCGAATAGTTTTGCCAGTATAAAACAAATGCTAAAGGAATAAAAGTTGAACTTTTACGCAAGTGCCACATTTATTGGTTGTCCTTTTCACTACCAAATAACGTGAATCGATTTATGACTTATTCTTCACGTTTAGGGTGCCTACATCTTGCGGTACATTCACAAAGGTTTAGAAAGGACGATGGAAGTGAGGCTTGAATAAAAAAAAATTACGTATCGGAATATTCAATGACTTTTTGTATCTAAAATGCATCCCAGAGGGAAAAAAGACGTGCTTATTTGACCAAAACTGCTCGCTTTAGTACTTTAGAGGCAAAGAAATTTACGACTTTGAAAAATATTTTTCCTTTCCTATAGCTTTTTTTATTTTTATTTTGATGCGTATACTCTTCATTTTGTCTTGAGTTGACGTTTGATTAATGTATCCATTTCAGCTGAAAGTGAGCCAACTTTATGGTTTCCGAGTACTCGTAGAGTCGCAACAAATTTATTTCTGTGGCGATGGGAATTTTACAATAAAATACCACACAGCCTGGCTTACCAAAAACACTACCAATTTCTGAAAGGTGGGTGTCTTGGGTGCCTTAACGTCTTCGAAAATACTTGTGAACTTTTATTGCCAAGCCATATATGCAGCAGTTTCTTAGGGTGGTGGTTAAATTTGTTTTAAAAGAAACTGCAGCCGTCAAAGAAATAGGCATTTCCAAATGGTAACTATTTGAGAACTTGGTTTCTCTTTTCTCTTCCTTTAATGTTCCACTGGGATCTTTGCTCTTTTTTTTTTGGTGGCCAACGTTGCTTTAAAATTTTCCATATGATTGTTAGAATCTAAATTAAAATATAGTTGTTAAACCTAAACTAGTTTTTGTGCCCCTAAATTGTTAAGTGAAAATTAAAATGGCCATTGTTAAAAAAAATTAACAGATATTTTGTTTATTAATTATTATTTAGTTTTAAGAGATTAGTAATTTAAATATAAAATAGAAAAGAAATACGTAAAAAAAAAATTGAAAGAAAAAAAAGGGGAAAGTAAATTATAAACATTGTTTGTGTTTTTGCATTGAAATACATCACTTTGAAAAGATGCTTTATAAAAACTTCAAATTTGCATCAGCATTGTATGCATATGCATACTTCGGAAACGTATATATTCATTAAAATTGTGATTCGGTTTCTTATGAGATTCCTTTCACCAAACATTTCAATGGGCATCACAGCGGAAACTGCTCGATTGGTATTTATTCCTTCCTCAGGGATTTACACTGAAATTTAAATATTGTCGAGGAAAGTTTTAATATAACTATGGGAAAAAAAGCATTGAAAGTCATAAGTAACTCTTGGCTTATTTTTTTTATTTTAGGTAATTAAACAATTCTGAGAGACGAGATTGTAATTCTCCAAGTTATTATTTCTATAATTAAAAATAAAGATATAAATCTTTATTTCCGTAGAGAAGCATGAATTATTACGGATAATTTTGGAAATTAAGGAATATATTGGTTATTACCCGTGGGACCGCTGTCAAAAGCCACATCTTATTAAATAGGATACAAAGTGAGAATTATGATAGAATTCGTATCTCCTTAATGGAATTTAGTACCCAAAATGATCTCTCGAACTTTATGGATGTCTTGGCTATTAAAAAGGGTGCGGCTGTCCTCTGTAGTACGAAAACGTTTCACCCCACTGCAGCAAGTTGGGCCTAATCTACTTGTGATATGAAAGCCCAAGCTTTTTCATCCTAGAAAATAAGTAGTCTCTTTTGCTTTCAGAATTGTACTACATTTCTGTCAATTACTGGTTGGGGTTAAGTTATTTTTAGGTATAAATTCAAAGCAAAATCTATACACCCCATAGACTGTTTAGATTATTATAGATTCCAATATGCAATTTTTTGATTAATAAGGGGATCAAGTCTTTACAATGAAATTTCTTCTCTTTGCTGTTAATTTTATTTTAAAAATACATTTCCCTCTAAAGTTTTCCAATCTCCTGTCCATTAAAGATTACAACATTTTTGAATTATGCTCAAATCCTGAACATTAAATAAATGCTCAATGCAGATAAGAAAATCACTAAGCAAACTCAAATTTTAAAAAATCTGAAAGCTTTGTGCAAATCCATTTCTACAGCAATAGAATATAATTGTTTCTGTAATTCATTATACTTAAAAGAATTTTAACATCTATATATAGAATACAACAAAATCCACTTCCCATTTTTTATTCTACCATTTCAGTCGTAAGTCATATTTTCCTTCCGCATTGGGCCATTTGTCTTCAGTGAGTTTATCCAACTTGACATCAGCGACATTTGATATATATAGCTTTAATGGATGTAGGGTTAAGCTCTTTATATTTTTAATCATTTCTCATAGAACAGACATGCTGCTTATAGCAAACGTATTAAATGGTAAAAAAAAGGAAATGTCTTAAGAGGAAAACATACAAAAATCATCTTTCCATTGAAAAATCACTAGTGTCATTCATATATAACTTTGAAATAGTTTCTTATTATTTAATCACTCGGATTCCCACTAAATACAGTGAAAATCGTTTAACACGAAACTGAGGGGGCTGAAATATTTTTTCGTGTTAAAGGATAATGCATACATTTAATAATCTATGTGTGTAACAAAAACATTAACAAGAACTTGAAGAAATTTAATACAAAATTTTCAAATTTTTGGAAAACAAAGCATTTAGTGAGTTTTTGGAAAATAATCTGATATTTTCTTTACATTGTTTTTTTTTTCGCATCCAATTGTCAACAAATTGATCGATGTCGTCCATTTTGTTATTCATTTTCTCACTGCAATAAATAACTGCGCATACTTTCCATGATGTTCCTTACTTCGAATGACCTGGGAACAGGAGCTGCTTTATTCTCCTTTTCGTCATCAAAATCTGCATCAATGATATTTTTGAGCTCTTTGAACAAACTCCAAAATGACTTTGTCTGCCATAATTGGAGCTGTACGAATAACCTACTAAAACGAATTCTTCCGATGATACAGTAAGACTGTCCAATAATACAGAAACTTTCTCAAACATTTCCTTAGGTGAAGGGAAATCTTTTCGTGCCAAGAGAAAAAAGAATGCATGAAAATACATTGTAGTTCGTCGGGACCTCTGGATTTCGTGTTAACCGATATTTCGTCTTAAGCGTTTTCGCGTAAAACGTATATTATAGTATGGCCCAATACATCTTATTTCTTACACAATGAATAAGATATTATTCATTGTGTAAAAAAATAAGGTAACAACTTAAATAAAAGAGGCAACTTGCATAAATAAGATAACAAGAGATTACAACTTGAATATTTTTTCTAAGAACATTTCCAAAAGAATACATTTTGGGTTGGAGATATACCATTAGTATTCTACTTTTAGTATGAATTATTATTTTTCAAGGCTATCCGCTATAGAGTGTTTACTAACGCTGACTGCTGTGCCATAGGTTCTGGGTTTGAATCTTGCAGAAGGCATGGATATTTGTAAATGCATAGTGCCTGTGTGACATGAAGGTACTCTAAATATTCGTCGAGCCACAAGTCCTCTCGAGAGATGGGAGGACCATGACTACCCTTTAGGGTGTTCTAACTCAAACTTGGGGGGAACTGAAACAAATTGTGTATTGTTATCTATATGGCTCAAAGCGCTGCGACTAACAGCAGACGTAAAACTAGCCCCTTGCAACGATGAATTTTATGGGCCTCGTTCTGATGCCGTCGACCAGGAACCATCAGAAACAACAGCAACATTTTTCAATTTCTCGAATTCTATAACTCTAAGACAACTAATATAATATCGATCTCCCTCTTTGAAAGAATAACTTTTCCACAAAATTCAGCACAATTATTTTTATCATTCATTGATAGTTTTTCCACTTATGAAATTTTAGAGGCATGATTTTCTGTATTTGTAATGTGTGAATAAATGAAAAATGTCATTTTGTGCATTTTTTGCTGCTTATTCAATTTAATATTGCATTAAAATGTGCCCTACTGAGGGAAATTATGAAAAACCGAGGCACTCTCATTTTTTCACGGAAAAACAAATGCTTCACTTTCCTCAGAATCGATTCAGAATACAAACTCAAATGTTCATTTCCTATTTTTATGCTCACTGAATTTAATATTACCCTTCTGGCACTGTGTATAAAGAATTGATTCTCATAACTCACGATTTTACTTTATAATTTTCTTTGTTTCAGAGACATCCCATTTCTGGTCTGGTGTAAGCTGTCCATTCAGTGAATATAAAATTTTATCTTGTGACAAAAGGAAAGTGTTTGGATTGATTTTTTTTTCTTTCCTCTTTTTGTCATTTTGTTTTGAGGCACCGCCAGGGGACTACCGATTTGAAAATGCTCTCAGACTCATTTCAAGTTAAGAGCTCTCTGCTTACTGAATTTCATTTTTATAACACATTGCAAAGTGCTCCATTTGCCGATCTTGTTATTTTTCTGACCTACCCCATTTTCGGAATTTTCTCTTATCGCTTCTTTGTTCTGTTTTACTCTAAAAATATTTTGCTCAAAAATATTTTCCCTATTATATATAAAGCAATTGATGTATTTCAGTGAGATTGGAGCTATGACCATTTCAAAAACTTGTTACATTAAAAAATTGACTTTTGCTTAAATTTGAGAGGAAAAGCAGTATTTTATGCGTGTAATATTTTTTTATTTCAAAATATTACTATCTAAATATCAATGATATTCTGATTTTAAAAAAATGTATGCAATGCAATATAATTTTTGTAATGATCACAAAACAAACTTATTTCTATTTAGTTACATATGTAGTTCATTTTTGCCTTGTAAGCCCAAAAGAATGGAAATGAATTTCGTTTTTACTAATTCATTATCCATTATTCTGCATTTTAATCCAGATTGAGTCATTAATATGAAAATATTTTGAGGATGAATAATTTTTGTCTAAGATCTATGTTTCTAATTTAAACAAATACAAATTTACGAACATTACGACATTATCTAATACATTTTGTCAATATTTAAAAGCAGACTATAAATGCATTTAGTTTTTAAATTATAATATATTCCTTAGCCTTACCCTTCTTTCTTGTCTTTTATTTCCATTTAGGCATTACTACATTAGCTTCTACAAGTATATTTTTCTACTTTCTCCTAGTATCTTTACAAATATAACTAAAACATTAATTTCAGCTTAAATATAATATAATTTAAGGGCAGTTGCTGTGGAACTTAATTTACAAAAGTTATTTTTCGTTGCAAGCGTCAATTCCTCAGTACCTGCTACATATTTGAGAGTCTTGTATCATTATCCTCCCTAATCAAACATTCTGAAACTAAGGAATAAATACACTTGGCGAAATCTAAATATTTAAATTAAATTGAACCTCTAAGGCCTTAAACTTGAGTAATCGGCTTTATTTTCGTTTGGCATAAGTTTCAAGCTTATTAAAAAGATTCTCTGAATTCCCCTAATTCGTCACTTGACATTCAATTAAGTTAAACTCAGTTCCTTTGATTATACAAGTTTGATCATTACTAAGAATTTCTCTTGCTGAGTTAGCTTCTATCTTCAATTAGTCCCCAAGTCTGTTATACCTTGCTTTTCTCGGGAGAAATGCTTATGCGGTGCTATTAGTATTCGGCCCTTCAGGAAATATTTCCTGATATCTTTATCGAAGAATAATGTATCGCTAGAAATTGTTAAGAATACAGTTTCCGTATATTTTCTTGAAATAATCTCTGTATTAAGTCAGCAACTCTGCTAGACTTTCAGTTCAACATTCGTGTAAATCCTTTTCACTGTATTTGAGGCCAAAATGGAATATCTTAAGATATATTTGAATGCGCATAAAATTAATGCTACTTTTCCAACTGAAAAGAATTTTCTAGGTTAAAGATTAATCGCTGATAAAATTTACAATGTGTGCTGTATTTTGTATTTCAAAAGAATTGTTACTTTTAATATGCTTTTGGTGGAAGTTGTGTGGTTGCTGGCTTGCATGGTTGGGGGTAAGGATGATTTGAACTGCCCACATTCGGGTTTGGAGAGCTCGTGTTACACAACTGAAACGAAAAGGAGTCCTTATTCTGCCCAGTCGTTAAGCATTTTCATTTCTGTCCTTAGTTGATTGCGACTTGTGGGAAGAGATCGCTGAATACCCCCTTCCTAGAGAAGAAAACTGTTTTTCTGTTACACTTTCTGAGTGATGCTTAGAGAAAGCTATTTTTTTTCAGTCATTGCTTCAATTGATATACATCTAATAGGTTTGGGTGTTGGATCATTGGAACGTTTTTTTCGATGACGCAGTCTCTTGATGTGGCCGCGGTAGCCGAGTGGTATAGGAATCGGATTGTGGCTTGCCTTGTCACGAGTTCGAGCCCAGTACCACTAAAGACCCGCCGTGTAGGGCAGTGATGCACGTTAAATCTGTCGAGAGCTGAAACGTCCTCCCGTTGGTGTGGTGTGGTAGTTAGGAGAGGGGGGTGCCAGCTCAGGTGTCGTACACGTCACTTGACCATGGTTCAAAATTACGTGGTTCGTCGCCAAAAGCCCTCGTGTAGCTGAACAATGCGACGTTAATATTCAATCAATCAATCAATCGCAGTCTCTTGATGAGATGGCGAGTCTAGTTGGCCCTTGCATCGTTGCCATTTGAATCACTAGTCATGATATATTGGAAAAGTCTTACCAGGATTCTCCATAGAAATTTTAACCAGTAAGCATTAGGCTATGCTGTCGTCTAGGAAACCACTTTGGCGTTTAGTTATTGATGGGTAAATGACTTGTACCCCTGATGAACTTGGGATGGTTGGACAACTGGGTCGAAAAGGAATTCCTATTCGGGCTAGTCCTTAAGCACTTTTATTCCTATCCTTTATTGAGACTTGCGAGAAAAGGGGTCACTGCATGCTATACATATAACAAATACTTTTTTTCCTGCTTAACTTTGTATGAATAATATTTATGTATAGATTTTATATGAAAAGCTACAATATTGGTATGAATTATGCATTGAGCGTTTCTGTAGAATTGGCGACAACAAATAGAAACGAAAATTACGTAGTACAATCGATAGTTTTTCGAAAATTAGAAATTTGGGAAGCAATTATAGCAAAGTTTTTCTTAGAAATCTTTATGGCATTTCTCATTGAAATGTATATCAAGTACATAATCGACGAAAATTTAACATAGTTGTAAGATATATTATATATAACTTAATGTGTATTATAGCATATTTTTTAAAATTAATTATTAATACTTTTGAAGAAATTGAATGTGTCTGTGAATATTTCTGCTTTGTGTTTAATTTTTAACGTTGTGGGAAAACTTTTTATAAAAATCAAATTATTTCATTACTTAGCATATGTGAAAGCTTTTAAAAGAAAACTAGCAGTTTAAAAATAATTTTTTTATTAAAATAAGAGATTTAAGTCAAAATAATAGTTACTAATACATCAATAATTTTGACCATGATAAACATTCGTAGATGCTACAATATCAGTCAATCATTGCTTATATGTAGCTTCGAATAATTAGCTCTTATATCAAACTGCATACTGATTCAAATTTTGTAACAGAAATCTTGCTTCTGTGTGTATTTTATAACTATCTGCCTAATTATTCTTTGGTAATTATGCTGGATGCAATATTTATAATAAAACGTAAATGAGACAGCGTTTTATTTTTTGTATAAGTAGTTGGAAATGATTTATTATATTATCAATGGTAGACCTTTTATTATAAAACACGTATGGATTTTTTTCATTGGTCCTTTAAAAATATACTTTGTTTGTTATATTAATCTTTGGAAGCTTTTATAAAAAAAATCGATGCTTTAATTTTCCCAAGTAGTTATGATTAATAGTCTTCATTTTTAAAAATATTTACTAACATAGATATTAATTTTGTATATGTGCTTTTAACCTCAATTCCATTTTATCCGTAGATTTTATCGGACATTTTAATGATAACGTTCATTATTTATCTTTTTATCCAATTATTCAAAGCTGTGTACTTTTATTTATTCATTCGTGTAAATCTAAATCGCAAACTTAATAACATCTCATTTCCCAATGTTAACGCATTTTTATTTTTTCGCTGCTTTGGTAATGCATGTTAAAAGTCATTGCTGTTAAATTATTGAAACCTAATGTTCATATGACGTGAAACAAATAATCAATAGAAATGAAAAGCTAAAAGTAGCTCGTGTTTTCGCTGTGATTACGGATAAAACTTATTAAAAGAATGAGGGATTAAAATAGAATGCTGGAGGTAATTTTTGTTGAGCGAATGAAACTTCTCCATTCTCGTTGATAAGCTAGAAAATTCAAAATCGATTTCAAACTGTGTTGTGTTCTTCAAAGCATCTAAAACTAATTTTCTGCATAAGATTAAAAAGTATGTAATCTGATTCTCTAGGGGAGGAGAAGAGGTCTAAAAATGTTTCTGCACACACGTCATATTATCCGTTGCTTTCTAGGATGTTTTATTAATTTTTGAGCATTAAATTTTTATTTCCTTTTGTTTCTTGCAATAAGTACTTTTTATCTGAAATAATTTCAGAAGAAGAATACCACAAAGAAATTTGAAGCAGTATTATCATAAATATATACTGCAGCCACGATATAAACATATGAATTACAAATCTACCCCGTCTCAATTGTTTGCATTTATAGTCCTTTTGCAAACAAAAGGTACACTTTCTTTGACTTATGAAATGCGCAGGGCAACATTATTTTCGATTGACGGTATTTTCAGTTTCATTGTTTGATACTTTGGAAATGATGTGTTTTCTCCTTCTTAATGTCCGGGTGATTTACCATTATTAGGCAGTTATTGATATAAAATTATTATTTATAGATTCAGAAATATATAGAACCTTCTAGAATCAATTTTTTTTAAGGAATAACGTACGAGAATGTTTTAAAAAAATTATAATGTTTTATAAAATATATTACTCATTTTTGAGAATTGCTCTCTATAATTTGGCTCTAAACTTATTCCTATTAGAGAGGGAGAGAGAGCTTTTTTTCCCATGTGTGTGTGTGTGATGTTAATATTTCCATTGAATTAAATATAGCGTTTTATAAGAATGAAAATTCTTCGATTTAACGAAACGATAAACTTGAATCGGAAGAAATTCCAACGTTTCTATTGATTCTGTATAACTTCATGGAAATATTCTATAGTTGAAATATTCGGTGCTTGAAAATAAGTTTTTCTTCGAACACGAGATTAACACACTGTGTTTTTTTTTCAATAATCATTATTAAAAATCACTTATTAAAAGTATAAGATGAGCGCTGGAAAATATTGATTGTTAAAATTTGTGACTAAATTTTCAAGGCAGTTATTCAATGCGATTTAACGGCCCTGTGGCATTGCGAGGAAATATAAAAATCTCCTCCAGAAATATTAGATCCCAAAATTATTTATATTAGTACAAAAACTAAGTATACGGTCCCTCTCTACTACTAATGCTGGGATTGTATCGACGCGTTTTATCTTCAATCAAATTATCTAGACCAATGCATGGCAATAATTGCCATTAGTAGATGAGAGCTCTTTTGAGTTCTATTAAGGTTTGGGATGGAGCATCGTACCCGTATGGGCATCGTACAAATCTTCAATCCGATTAGGGTCTTGAGTGTGCAAGACAAGTCTGGCCATCTGTTCGTCGTATCTGAAAGATAAGTGTCGACATATATTTTTCTTTCCAGTCGTTGCGTTATCGTACATTAACTAAATTTGACACATTAGGGACAATAATACGATTGCAGTTGCAGTCTCCTGTATTTGTTACTATGAAAATCGGATTTCCACAGAAAAGTGATGAACTAAGCTGACTGAAAGTATTCGATACTTCATAACCAATTAAATTAACGTCTAATTACATCAATGAAAATATCTTGTTGGATTTTAGAAATAGCCCATATTCATTGTATTGTCTCTTTTATTCTTATTTAGCTTTCTTTTTATTCCTAAGCAAAAATGTATTGGACGTTGACTGGATATTACCTATGCAATTGATCTGCGTGTAGAATATTAAAAGAAATATTTGTCTTCATGATAGCGACTGATGTTTGACCTTAAATTAAAAAATGTAATAGATTACTATTACTGTACACCTTTTTTCTTTTAATAATATTACTACATCTCTCTCCGATGATGTTACGGAAGGAAAAGTAACAAAACTTGCTCTGTTTTTAAATGATTTGTTAATTATTTTTTTTTAAATGTCACTTATGTTTTGTTTTTATTTCTTAAAGTTTTTCACAATTTTTATTTTACAATTATTTTTGTTATTTTAACGGTCATGTAAAAAGCAAAACTGTTTCTTCCAAGTGAAAGTATCTTATGAAAAATGTATCGCCTCTAAATTATATTTACTATTGACATGGAAAGTGTTGAATTTTGTTCGCTTCTCGCTGCCGAAGAACATCGTGGCCGAGCCGATTTGTTGTAGGCTAAGAAAATGTGTTATGTAATGTTAAGTGAGTATAAATTACCTTGGAACCAAACTTGATCACCAAATCTCACTGTAGCCAAATGTGGTTGGTAAAATATATATCCCTACAAAATTCTAGAAGATTCTTGGATGATTGTTTGAGAATTTAACAAGCTCTTAACAAGTTCTTCCCGGATTATATAAAGAATTAGAGGAAATCAATATTGGAGTCAAAGATTTGACAGGGATTGAAAACTTCATTTGTTTTATGAGAAATTGTGATTTACGGATTTGAACTGCTGTGTTTAAGAATAAAGATTTTTTGAATCTGTGCTGCTATGGATTTTGTGTTTTTTATACTTCCTGTTAAAAGTAAATATGTTGTAATTACGAGGGTTGAAATAAATTATGATTTTACTCCGAAGAAATTTGCCTGTTAATTGCGTAAACCTTGCCTGTATTTGAAAGACGATCAAACGTGCAACACTAAAATCGCTTAAGAGTTCTTTGAACAAGTTTCTCGATGAATTTCTGTTAAGGATCTGATTTTACAATTTAAATTATGAACAACTAGAGTAACTTTATCGGTCGAATGAAATTTCATTAAAAACATTTATGCACCTGTTTTTACTACTCGTCTCCTTTAAAATGTACAATGCATGCATTTTTGCCAAAAAAAAAATTAGTTCTCGAAATGTATTTGTTATTTTTCTTGTATTATTGCGCTTCAAAATAACTTTCAATGGCTTTAAAAATTTTTTACAACGACAGAATTAATCTATTTTCTTCGCGCTATTCTCAATTTAACTGCAAAAGCTTTGAACCTTTTTTTATGCGTATCAGACTTGTTTTTTATTACTTTAATTTCTGATTTTTTTTTAACGGGAAGAATATCGATTAAATTTTTTTACCAAACGTACTTTATTAATCAGAATTGGAAGCTATTTTCCCAATAGATTATAGTGCCAAATCTCTTTGGCACTATTTCAATCTTAGATCTTCAATCAACCTCGCGGGATATTTTATAGCTATTGCCAAAAATGCAAATAGCTCTTGTAATTGAATTTGCTTAAGTTTTAATTACCTCCCGCAGGCTTCATCTTATAATATTTAATTTATATTTCTCAGACTTTTTAATTAGCTATTTTTTTTTTTGCCTGTAAAAGAAGTCTGAAGGACTCTCACTATGGGTTCTGCATAAACAACCAGCAGGGGTTATGTGCAATTCCGGTGGAAACCCATCTTTGAGCAACTTAAATGAAATGAAATGAAATTTTGCCTTGAAATAGCCTATTAATGCCAGCTACTAGTGAGTTATAGCTGCTAAGACCTTATTTTTGAATAAGTGTTTCTGTGTATCTATTCGTGTTCTAGAAATATAAAGATGAAGCCAGATAAGTAAGGTTATAAAACTTCGATATTTTTTTCTAAACCTTTTCCGGAACGTACTGGAAATCTATAGTATGATTAAATGGTAAGTTATTATAATTATAGAGGAAAATATTAAGGGTGTATATATATATATATATATAAGGGCTAAGCTAATAGTATAGCAAAATAAATAACTGAAATATAATAATTGACTTTAAATCCTATATAATTTATATCTAAAGTAATAATTTTTCAAATTTCATTTAGTCTCAGCTCTCAGTATATTGCACTTAGATCAACATATCTATATATTATGCTTATAACTTTTAAATTTTTGTCATTTTAGTTTATTTTATAAAAGCACGTTTCGAATTCTTAAATAAATTATAAAATGTAAATAAAATCTCTACTTAACTAGACTGTCTTGTTATAAATTGGATAGTTAGATTTTGAAATGGATATTTATCGAAAGTCCTTTTCTTTTGTAATTTTAGACTCTTGTGTAATCTTTTCAGATGCAATACATTAATTGCTAAACTCTGGAGTTTAAAATGAAACACGCTGTGTTTCGAATTTCCTGAGATTTAGATTCTCTTCATTTATTTTATCAACAGTGGAGTCTAATTACATGAACAAATGCAGAGATGCGATAGTCATCAAAAAGGGTTTAACGTGAATTAATCTAGTACGGAGAAAGTTGTCAGTGAATCCGTTTCCTCAATATTACCAAAAAGATTGAATCAGTTGTTTGCATCCCAAACAGTTTCGTACTGTGTATCTCCAAGAAAACTAACGATATTGTGTGTTCTGTGTCATCTTTTCAGCACAGATATTAGAGGATGCCTGGTTTTTCTTATCTCTAGATATCTTTATGTAGTCTTCAGGGATCTAGAGAAACTTGGAGCGCTGTAATAGAAATCAATCAGAAAAGAGAGACCGGTAATATTACATGGAATTTGTTTGCGTTGCATCTTAGATGGAAAGTATTTCTTCGCAGACGGCAAGCGTAAAATATTTTATCCGTTACGACGGTCTTGAATTTCCCGAAAAGCTTTGAAACCGTTCATTGGTTTTATACTAGCTTTTTACACTTTTTATTTTTACTTAACAGAAAATAATTTGTTTTATTATAATTGTTATGTAACAGTTTTTATAGATTTTGACTATTAAACTGTTTCCAAAAAGGGTTAGTACGTGTATAAATCTAAAATTTCTCGAGAATAATTTCAAATTTCTTTGCAATTTAGACCAATAAAAATCAGTGTAATAATATGTAACTAAATTTGAAGTTTCTGGAAATTCGAATGAAAATACCTTTTCATTCAAAATATATCACAATCTTGTAGATGACAATTCATTTATTGAAAAATTTTATGGTTTATTTCTTCTGTTCGTCGTTACACGTATGTTGAACTATTCCGAAGGGTAGATTATTTTTCCATCATATGGCATAACTATTATAATTTATAATCCTTTTAAATAACTTTCCAACTCTTGTTCAATAAATAAAAATAATTCAATGGTGATTCTCAACCCCCTTCTCTATGATAAGAATTTTTTGTTGGATTTTTTTTTTATAGTACAGGAATATCTTTCTTATTACGGTTTCACTAAGTGCGGACCCAGCCTTAGTACTATTCGTAATTTGCGTAGTAAATATCAATTAGTACTGATTGATTCATTGTTATACGGTTTGGAAGAATTTTGCACCATATATTCCCGCTAAAATACTATTGGTGAAAAAATTTCGTCTTTGATTAGTGGCCGCGCGCTAGCCTGGTTGTTGTGGTCACGAACTCGTGTCCGGAGTGTCGCGGGTTCGATTCCTTGTGCCACTGAATACCCTCCGTATAGAGGGGACCGATGCACGTTAAATTTGTTGATCCTCAAAGTCCTCACGTTGGTGTGGTGGAGAAGTTAGGAGAGGGGGTGCTATCACGGGTGACGTCCTCATCACTTGACCAAGATTCAAAATTACGAGGTCCGTCAACAATAGCGTTCCCGTTGCTTTAGGATGCGACGATAGTTTAAAAATCAGCTAATTAATTCTAAGAGCCTATTAACCGTACTAAACGAGGTATTCCTGTTTTAATGTTTTTACGATAAAATAAGCTATATGAATATATATATGTATAGCTGTTTATATACATATATATATCACGTTTTCTTTCAAATTCTTCTGGGTTTTTTTCCCCCCTTTGGCCTGGTATTTTTGAGTAATTTATGCTATATCCAATAATATGCGGAAGATTTCCATCTAAAATTTCACCAAATCAATAACACTTCATTGTTTAAAGTACTTACCGCTATGCATAATTGAATTGCATAAGTTGAATAAAGAATACTTAGTCATTGAAAATTTTATGAAATCACTTTATCATCCTAAAGTTAATTGAAATAAGTACAAAACAATCTTACCAAACAACAGCGTTCCATTTGGATCAAATCTGTTAGTCATAATAAGTACTTTGAATCCTACTTTTATTTTGCTTTTGATTAGAACGTAGTTTGATAAAAGAAATGTAGCATTAACTAATTTAAAAGCTTAATATTTTTTGAAGTTACAAAAACATAAAATCATATCATTTTATATACACATATATTTCTGCAGGGAACTGAATATTTCATGTCTATTATTATAAATCTATTAATCAAATGGTAAAAAAAAATATATACATAACTAATCTCGAATACTTCTGTTTCTAAATTTGTATGTTATAATATTAGAGTTGATTTCGAGGCCCTTATCTTCTTTAGTAGATCTTTTTACTGCAAACTCTAATTCCTTTCCAAGCAGAACACTGAACTAGCTTTAGTGTGGGGCGAAATGTATCCTTTTTCTTTTAGCGTTGTTAAGATAAGACAAACAAAGGATTCTCTTGAAAGATAAGGTTTCGTGAATCTTTCTTAGACTTCAAGAAAGAACAGCATAAGTCCAAAATAAATAAAAAGATAAAAGTAGCAAATGAAACTACACACTCATTGATTAAAATAAGCAATGGAAGAGAGGATTTTTTTTTTCTTTTTTAAATGTTTTCCTTCTAAAATTTCTCTACACGCATTTCGTACCCAACAATTCATTATGCCCATACATTTTTATCAATGTAATTCGTAAGATTTCTTAGGGATCTTAGTCTATTGTTCTGCTTTTTGTTAATCTATGGGTAATCATACATATTTGAAAGACTTTGATCAATATTTTAATATTTAGAAATCAATGCACAGTGTTTGAATCTTTATGTAACACAAATTATTTAATATAGTTGGATTGTTGTTATAATAAGAAATTTAGAACATATGCTTTTAATATTTATGGTTCTGATTATACTACTTTTTGTATCATTTGTTAAGACAATCTACAGCAAGGGTATCAAACCCGAAGACTAACTTGGACCATACAAACAAGGTTTAACTATAGGTGGACCGAAAAAAAATCGATATTCATAGAAACGTAAGTTTATTTCGAATAATACATTATAATAAGCATAAATAAAAGAACAAGAAAAGTTTAATGTTTACGTCCTGACACTTGACATCTCTTCTCTACTGTCTTTCCTACTTCAGGAGAAATTTTGATTTTTATTATATATTGTGTAAACCGATATGCTGGTCGGCCCGCAAAAATGTTCGTTGTGGGCCGCATGCGGGCTGAGAGTTTAATACCCCTGGTCTACAGTATTTTTTAAAAAAATCTTTTTTTCTGAAATATCCCTTTTTAAATTTTTGTATTTATTAACAAAAAGACCCTAAAATTAGGGGGGGGGGGTATAACTACGATAAACTAGAAATAAATTTTTTATCACTAAGATTTCTACCAAACTTTTGAGTCGTAGGTTATAGTGTTGATATCATTAAAGAAGATGCTTTGTTTATATCGTACGATGCTCGAAGCCCTTTACGTTTGCGTGATGTGAAAGTTTGGAAAAATTCGGTTCCTGTTAGGAGTCGTCCTAGTGTTTTTGTTATTTAACCAATGTTCAAAATGTTGAGATGTGTCACCAATAGACCTCGAACTGATTTGATTGTGATGTTAGTAAACAATTTATCATTTTTGCGAAGAAAGTACATTAGCTGTGTATTATTTTACTGTGAAGTACATAATTTGTAAATTGCAACATGATTTAGTTAAATAAGATCTCCATTTTAGATTTTCTTTTAAAAATGCCTTAAAATAATTGTGTATTGTAAGATTTTCATCCAAAACCAATCGACGAAGAACCATTTTGTATTTAAATTGCTTAAAATAGTTTTTCAATAGTAATAGAATCGGCATGCTACGATTCTATTTCTATCTTTTTTACTAATAATTAGTGCCAACCATAACGGAAGTTTTTGGCTTACAATTACTAAAATTAGTATGTTTAATGTAAGTAATTGTAAAATTTCTCGTCTAATCGCGTAAAGATTTGACGGTCTCAAAGTAAACAAGAAAAAATGTATCTC
Organism: Trichonephila inaurata madagascariensis; assembly: GCA_019973955.1. Classification (NCBI taxonomy): domain Eukaryota; kingdom Metazoa; phylum Arthropoda; class Arachnida; order Araneae; family Nephilidae; genus Trichonephila; species Trichonephila inaurata. Next base: position 140,958 of record BMAV01008439.1, on the reverse strand, counting down.
CTAATTATACAAAATACGAAGATAAACTTATATTAAAACTTCTGATCTTGTCATCACTTCTCAAATAATTTTTAAGACAAAGATTTAATTTCAGAAAAACATTTTTATATGATTTATATTTTATTATTTTTTGCTCATAATGCGAGATGGAATTCTTACTCCAAAAATTTTTTAAACTAACTCATTTTCGCTTAGAACAATTCTGCTTTCAAAATATTCCTGGAAATGTTTGTATTAAAGATTATTCATAACGGCAAAATATGTCATATGTGTACTCTGAGCATTATCAGAAAAAGAAGAGACGCCTTGACCTGCATAAAAAAGAGCCTTCAATAACCTAACACGTGAGCATCACTTTTTGCCTTACTTCCGGGTAAACCTTTCTCACGAGCGTCAGAAAATCATCTGCCATTCTGTCTGAGGTTAAAAATAAAATAGATTGTCATGCAATATTGAACTTGAGTACCTTATTTATCTCTTGTTTTTCTTCATGAATTAGGGCTTATATCATCAAACCCCGATACAATTATTGTTTTATTACAACGAATTAGATTAAGATTTGAGAATATAAATGCTGTTATAAAAATCATTACTTCGTTCGAAATTGCTTATTGGCATTTTTATCCTTTGGAAACACGTAATAAACATTTATTACTTTTTTGTGTTGTAAGGCTGCATTGACAGATTTAATCTCGGTAATAAATTTTTTAGAGTATAATGATGTAAAAAATACATAAAATGCAAGAAATATTTATTTTGCAGTGTGCACTTCTTAAAACTATAAATTTTTTTTATTATGCACAGATATTTTTAGCAGTTATATGAATTCACTGTTCAGAGCGTCAACACTCCTGAGGGGTTTATTTAGATGAATCCATGAATTTTATGCACACGTGATTCCAAGATACCAGAATAAACTTTACCCTCTCCAGTGGGGTAACGTACACACCCGTGACCCACTCATCGCGGGGGGCCCAAAGCCGGACTGACGCCAAGTACGCAATCCTTTGTAAGATCCGGCTTAGGGACCCAAACCTGACTTTGCAGTGGGGCCCTAAATATGCCTCTGACTCTCTCCCATGGGGTTTACTGTATTTGATAAACCCAAGGAACGAACTCCGCTTGGCCTCAGTAAAATTGCATTTAACATGGATTTGATTAAAAAATAGGCATGGTTTGTAATACTGTCCTTACTTAATGTAACACTTGCATTTAAGTCTTCATTTGTTACGCAAAAGGAACTTCAACAACTGATGGAAATCCATAAAATGTCAAACAAGTTTCTCACCCTGCAGAGCTTCTAATTTGAAACTACATGTGTTGTACAAACTCTTTTCTCCTCGCTAAAATGATTCTTAGACTTCTCTGCTACAGTTACTTCTCATGAGTTTCGTAATACTCACTGTGGTGTTTTTGGTTTTTTCCCCTAGTGCAATCTCGTGCAACCGAGTTCGCGATCTTCGAAAGTTTGTCAGACAAATTGTCACTTAAGAAAGTTCTAAAATGCATCCCACAATTCCACACTCCGCAAATCTCTAATCGCATAATTGTTGGTTATTTGCATTGCCTAGTCCGTTTACACTCCAAATCTCCGTTGATTAAAGTTCCACAGATCTGAACATTCTCAAACAGCATACCAATGACAATAACCCTATTCTAAGTGTTCTACGGATCATTCCGATGAGATTCCGAAGTGCACTCTAGAACTTAAACATTCGTTAACTGTTTTCAATCACATTCATCTACTTCCAGAGCTTGTCGTTAATGTTTTCTTGCAAAGAATAGCCAGGAAATTAAAACAATGTTTCTTAATTTGAAGCTAAGAAATTGGCCATACTCAGGAGCGTAACGTACACCCCTCAACTCCCGCATTGCGGGGGGCTCGGGTTCTAGGGAGCCCTAAAGTCTGACTGCCACCAAGAATCTACCTCTTGTAAAATCCAACTTAGGAACCCAAATTTTCTGCGTTACGCCACTGGCCATATTCCAGACTACTCCTTCATATGCTCAAATCGTGAAGACTCTAGAACTTCTGCTGCTTCCTGAGCAGACTCAAATATAGCAAAAATTATTTGTCCTCCAAAAACTATGTCATCTTCTTCGAATCTAATATGAATATCTTTCTCAACAATGTACTGTTTCCGCATCAACTCAGCCTCATTTTTTACCTTTCTCTTCTACCATAGTGTCCTCTCCAACAGCCAAATCTCAACTTTCCCAATATTCACTTTTAAGTTCACAATAGTTTACGAGGGTAATTTAACTTACCTGGGTTTGTAAACTTTGTAACTAATGCGATTTTAATAAATTTTACTTTCTAATGTACCTGACTTGTCATGTTTTCTTAGCCTTCATTCTGAATTTGTTTAAAATAAATGTTTGTTACGTTTTATATAATCATTTGGTGCATCATACAGAGCCACATTTGGTACTTGCACCATAAGTCCCTACTCTCACTTGGTCAAAAGGTCAACCAAAATCAATTGGCAAGCAAAATTTTCAACAATTGACCGTAATTACTAATTTTAAATACATATCTAAAAAAAATATTATTACTTTAAAATCAAAATTTGATCAGGAGAGAATCTTTCTGTTCCGATTTTATCAATTCTTTAGAAGGTATGTTCTGTTTTCAAACTGGTATTTGATTTCAATTTTTATTAGGTCAATAAGAACTAGAAGCTACCATAATAACTGCAATACAATTTTCTTCACTACAATAAAAATATATTTTTAGTAAGCAGCATGTAAACATGAATAGAAAATAAGATTCGAAAAAAAAAGGTAAGAATGCTGTTCAAGGAAAATTCAAAAATTTTGCAATTCAAAATTCTATCTCGCAGCGTTATTTTTTATCAAAAGATAAGTTTTTTCATCATAAAAAAGATCCATATGTTTTCCCCCTCCAATAAAGATTTGCTTTTTGTATCGGATTGTGAATTCCTTGTAAATTGAAACGAAAAAATTGATTTGAATGTTTTTTTTAATAAAAGGCCTCTGGTAATCCTTTTGAAGTTTTCAATTTGAATACACGAAATTGAATTCGCTTTTGAAATAAAGTATTTGATTTTGCTACTTAACTCTTATGTTTTGATAAATTCAAATAATTTTCGTTAGAGATTGGAAATATTTTCGATCCTCTCCCTTCCCACCCAGTTGGTTTTCCTATTATTGCACTTTATTTTTCCTCGCATCAACAATATGGAAAACTCTACTCAATCGAATGCCTTTTGAAACGAATAGCTTTAGATGTTTTTCTATTCATCAAATTTCAGTTCATTTCTCAGAGTTTAAAAGGATATTTTTTCATATTTTTACTAAGAGACAAATTATTTTAAAATAGTTTAATGCTTTTCTTTTTTATGATGGCTTGATTTTACTTTGTAATTTATATATATATATATTATATTTAAGTGATATATGTAAAAGTAAATACATATATATATCTCTAACACTTATTGAATTGATTTTTTCTTTTTTTTTTCATTCGAATTTAAGGTATCCGACTACGTTCGGAACCATGATTTTAAAAAAGAGCATAAATGTATGGTCTTCATGATATTTAGTGTCACTTAGATTAGAATATGTGTATAAAATTGTTTTAAGGACATTATGACAAAAAAAATTATTTAAATACAATATTTTGGCAAAAAGTTAACTTAGAATAAACTTTTTTCCAAAATTCTTTTGTAAAAAATGCTTCTATTGTATTAATATTTTGCCTGTATATAGCTCAGACCTCTGTACAGAGGCTCAACTATGATTTTTGAAAAATTCGAATTATTTTCAGAGTTACAACCATTTGAAATAATTATCGGCGAATTTTCTTAAAATTTCTCCCTTTTGTTTTCGTAAAACATGGATAAACCGACTTCCGAGTTATGCGTTTCAAAAATTCTAGTTGAGTCTCTGTACAGAGGTCTGAGCTGAATACTAGCAAAATATTAATACAATAGATGCATTTCTTACAAAAGGAGAACATTTGGAAAAAAGGTTATTCTAAGTTAATTTTTTGCTAAAATATTGTATTTAAATAATTTTTTTTTGTCATTATGTCCTTAAAACAATTTTATGCATGTATTCTAATCTAAGTGACTCTAAATATCATAAATATTACCCATTTACACGCTTTTGCAAAATCACGATTCCAAACGTAGTCGGATACCTTAATAAGATAAAAACAAATTTCATAAATTTGGTCTTGTTTTGAAATTGAATTGGTATTCTCTTTCATTATCACTAGATGTAAATTCTTTTTTATGTACAAGGAATTTTGTTTTTAATCTTGATTAGTATCTTAAGAATACAACAACTTAATTTAAAGTATTATAATTTTTTAAGAACAGATAACTTGTCCGAAATATTAAATGAAATTTTAAGTGCCTTTTGAATATTTTGAATCGTCTTTTAAACATGAAATTTCAATGATTTTCATAGAAACTTTTCATGCAATTGTCAGTCATTATTTCGCAACAAATGAAATGAAATTCGGAATTTAATAATGGTTTATTTTTATATGAAGAGTAATATTTAAAACTGACGTTTATAAAATAAAATGCATTGCTTTTCAAACTGTATTTCGTACATTAAACTAATTCTTACCTTGATATCATAAAATACGGTAAGTGGTATTTAAAACTAATTAAAAACCTACATTACAATTGGAATGCATGAATGTTAACGTAGAAATTGTAATGAAATAGCTTACAGCGTTTTCATATAGATACTGAATGAATATTATATCAATTGTGCATGCAACTGAAGACTAAAACGTAACCAAACTGATTCAAATATATACAATCAATTTGGAAATAATGACCAATTACTCTAATAAACTTAAGAGGTAACAGTTTTCTTCTGTTTTTAGTCTTGTGAAAATTAAGATGTAAAAAAAAATGCTATGAATAATTCTTAAAAAATATGATAAAATTGTTAAGCCCACAATATAGAAAATTTTAAAATAAAATGAAATTAATAATGGTTTTTTTATTTGTTTGAAAATTCTAAAATTAACAATTTTAATCTTTTCTCTATAACTCTCTGCTTGTTTGATATGATTTCAATATATGACAAATAATAGTACTAAAAATTTCAAGCTTCTCAAGTGAGAAATGAGCATTTCGTTTTGTATTTGTTACATATGCAGAAACTATTTTTTTGACTGAAAACGATAGAAGTACTTGTATGTGTATGGAAACATATATTATCACCTACAAATATAATTTATTGAAGTATTTTTCATTTGTGTATTCGTTTTAATAATAAAGACAATTTGTGCAAATTTGCATGCGGTATTTGTATCGCATACCAGGCTACTTCCAGGGTGTTACTATTTTAATTTCTTAAACTGTGAAATCGTAGGAGAAAAAGTTCAAGAATACTATTTAGTTGATTAAAACTCTAAGACAATTAACTAATACTCAATTTTTTTAAATAATGTTTTGTAGTTTAAAATATTTTTCTTTTGAGCATTATATTCCTCAAAAGGTCTTTAAAATCTACGAGTGTGTATATATATATATATATATATATATATATATATATCAGTTAAAGTTCCTTTAGTTTTTATATGAAACGATTGCTTCAAAATGAGAACGTACAGGATAGACAAGTTTATGTGCTTCGTTAATACTTCGTCCGCAAATTTGTTTCTTTATTTACAATTTTGAAAAGAGATGGCAAAAACAGTTCATTGAAGGTTGTACCAAACCGGTCCTGAAGGTCCTTATTGGTTAAAAAAACAGTTAAGGGGTTAATGTAAATAACTTTGCATAGTGCGTATCAGTTTTTGAAATTGTTAACAAAAGAAATTTACAGTGGGAACACCCTTTAATGCTTCGTTCATAAATGACGAGTCTAAATCTGCAAGAAAATTGACAAGACATAATTATGTTGAGAGTAATTCATTAATTAATGCATTCATTTGTCATTTTGAAATTCCAAAAATGCTTAGCATAATTAAGTTTTAATATTTAACTCTTTTTTTTTTCTTTTTTTTTTTTTTTTTTTTTTTTAAAAAAAAAGGGGGGAAAATATTATAAAATTCCTCTAACCCATTTTTTTTTTTTTTCTTTTGTAGGAAGGAACCAACTTCATAATAGGAAAGGACGAGACCTTCTCTAAATGCTTACGAGGTAAGTCTCTTTTCCGCATTTTAATTGACTAATTACACGTATCTTATATGCCCAAAGACAGTTAAAAAATTACCTTCACTTTGTTTGTCTTCCGTTTAAATGGATTCTTTGTTTGACGCCCATTTGCAGCAAACAATGCCTAGCAACTGAGATTCAAATAAAAATAGAAGCATCAAAAAAGAAAATATGGACATAAATTGCATTCTCAATCGAGATCTTTTAAGTAGTTGTAAATATATCTCTATGGTGAATGTGGGATCTTTTAATTACTTTTGCGCTTTATAAGAATAATAAGATGTAAGTAATTTCATGACTGACAATTCATCACGCTTAATTTCCCATTGATGAATATAATCTGCTTAGAAGCTCGCAAGTAATGATTCTCAACTTCAGGTCATCTGCCAGTACGTAAATAATCCCTGAGGGTCTTAATTATTCAAGAGCTCTCTGATGTGATCTTGTATGGATTGTATACTCTCCATTCTTTGTTTTATTATTATGTTCTGATTAGTATAGTTTTTAAGCTTCTTTAACTTAGAAGCTTTTATTTTACTATATTCTAATACATCGGAGATACGGAAAATAAGTCCGTAAATTTAACTTTTTTTAAAATTCTGTACATATATTGATGTGACAAATCATTTATTTTTAAAGCAAGTTTAAAATTTGCTTTTACCATCGTATATAATATAATTCACCAAAAAATCTCCGCTTTTATTCAAGTGATCAATAGTTCCTCGACCTCCCCCTCATATTTTTTTATTGTGTAAACAATCCTATTTACAGCATTGTTTTATTCAAAAGCAGGATTACATCGAATAGTTAAAAACTTTAAACGAGGTAAACTTTTTAGAATGGTTTGTAAAATTCAATTTTTATACACCTTTTGATTTTAGGTTTCTTTATGTCTAGTCTATTGATTTCTATTTATTCTAACTTCAATAATAAAGCAATGCGAAATTTTCAATAAATTTATGAGGATCCAAGCGGACAAGGACAGAAAGAATCTTGGGTTCGTATATTTTGCCTGATCAATATCATCAAAAAAATAAGATTTTACAACACTTTCGCAAATAAATAAATAAAAATCTGTCACTAGAAATATATATTAATCATAAACGTCCCAACAATTAATCATTATACTTCATTTCAATTGAAAACTGTCACTCTCTCTTCGAATATGTGAAAATGGAAAGCTTGCGTGTTTCATTTCCTTTTCAGAAAGAACATAATATAAGTTACACTTTAAGGAGAAGTCAGTATACTCATAGATTCGTTTCTCTCTCTCTGAAACTGTGGATTTCTGAAATTAGTAGAAAATCCAATTAACTTCCTGGTCCTTCCCCTGAAGAATTCATGTCGTACATGACAGGTGTAATTTTTTTTATGTGCAATAAGGTTGTATTGAGAAAATCTGTAGATCGTTCTTGCATTATAATTATTTGGAAGAAATTTTTCCATCTTTATATCAAACTCATCGCTTGCAGGATGTTTGAAGCAACTGTTAGGTCGTTAAAATTCTCTGAAAATGTTAATGGACATTTTTACAGGCAATGTAGTTTCTTGAAAACAGTTCTTTCAACAACAACTACTGGAGTTTGTTCTGAAGTATTTTTCTTTTTGAAAAAATCAATTGCAAAACTTTTCTTATTGTGTAGTTTTAAACGAATTTGGTAAAATAGTCTAATTTATATTTGTCATTGTAGTGTTAGTTGTGAACTATCGATAAAATGGCTTACATTTAATCGAGTGTTTGTTCAAGTCAATCCTCAAAGGAATGTTTCGACATCCATTTGCTCTAAGTTGTTCTTCCCATCCCTCTTCGACGATGGTGACCGAATGGTCATTGTCACGAACGCGTGGCCGGCGTTGTATTTGCTTTATCATGGGCTCGAGTCCTAATACTACTAAAGAGCTGTCGGGTAGAGATGTTTATGCACTGTAATTTTTTAGCATTGTGTAGAAGCTTGGAAAATGAGATGTCCTCTCGGGTTTTGTCCTCGGTCGCAGTTAAAAAGTATGAGGTCTGTCACCAACTGTCCTCGTGTTGCTTTGTAGTGCAAAGTTAATAAACACTTAATCAGTCATTTCCCCTATGTCAGTGGGGGGGTGGCGAACCAGTGGCAATCGTTCTATCAAAATAGTTTGCATTTTATTTTAAAATAATAAAGTTCACTAATGAAGTATTACGAACAAACGCGAATGATCAGTCGCGGGGTGGAGGAGAGCACACTTGCTTGTAATTGTCTTGGCTTAGTTACGTCGTGGGCTACAGTTGCTTTTGATGATAATTTGTCTACACATAGCATAGTCAATTTCGTTGACACACTATATTTTAAAGTTTATTTGTGTTATGTTTACGATTTTTAACTGTTATTCAACATTGCTAGTTCAGAGCAAAAAGTGCAAGATAATAAGTGTAACAGAATTTCAAACATGGTGAATCTAGAAATATGGCATTATTAGTAAAGGCGACAAAGCGGTGCGAGTTTTATGTCCTGAACAGTGGTATGCAAAACATCGGCTGTACAAATCACAAATACTCTTGTCAAAAAAGTGAATCACAGCAAAAATAATTAATTGCTTAGAAACCATTTGGCAGACGACTCCAATCCAGCATGCATCCTACTAAAAGTATAACATCTTACAATCCTAATATAAGTTATTTGTCATCCACACAATCAGCAGCAAAAGAAATCACACTAATGTTTCTTTAATTTGAATTACAGGTATAACTCAAATATTTTCAACTATACAGGGCAAAAGGCATTTTTTCGCAGTTAATAAAGAGTGTTGAGTTAGTATTTAATTTTGTTATTTTCCCAATAATCATAAGTCAAAATATTTTGACGACACGTCAATACCTCATCAAACATTTCTTAAGAAAAAAAATGGCACGTTGATCCATAAAGGTTATAGACTCCTGCCCTTTTATATGAATCAAATTTTTTTTTTTTTTTTTTTTTAATTCTTGGGGTTCTAAAATGCTTATAAACTTAAGTCAATACGAATTTATATAGGAGATATAAAATATTATATAGGTGATATTTCAATACGAAATTATATAGGTGATATGAAAACTCATATATTCAGTAACATGAGAAAAGCTTCCAAACGAAGAAAGTTCTTGTACATTAACCCGCGACTTTTTTAAATAACTTCTTTGACACAAAATCTTTCATTAAAATATTTATTTATATAGTATTAATATGTGTTTAAAGTTTCAAAATTATAAAATAAGTAGAATTTTCAAAAATGTATACTAAATTATTTTTGTATGAAAACATTTTTTTTTCCACCGCAATTATCAAATTTTAAATTGTATTCTTCTTGGTTTTTAGCATGTTTTGATTTTAATAGCTATGAAATTTTGAAAGAAATGTTTAAAATATATTGTTACTGAAATGGAAACATAAGTACCGTAAAATCCGGCGTATAACGCGCACCGCCGTATAACACGCACCTATACTTTAGAGCGGCATTTTTTTTAATTTTCAGGAATGTTCGCACTATAACGCGCACCCCTTTTTACGAAGAAAACTGAAACGTACATATGCAATGCTTTTATGTTTTGAAGTCATTTATTTGAGGTATTATTCCAAGGTATATAAAAAAAGTAGTATATTTCTAGAACTACAACCATCTAAGTTCGTAAGGAGGGCCATTCCTTTTAAATATACAGTATTTCGATATTTGTAGAAGTCTAATTATTTCTATGCTCATCTTTTTTTTTATTTTTAAAGCTCTCACTTTTATACCCGGCGTATAACGCGCACCCGTGAATTTTTATCGTAATTATGCTGTTAAAAGTGCGCGTTATACGCCGGATTTTACGGTAATTAAAAACTACAGTTTTTTAATTCTTGAAACAAGTTTGTTTAATGTATTTTTTAACCTGCAGAAATCAGCAGAATTATACTCTAGTGGGGAAAAGCATAATAAAGCATGAAAAATATTGATTACACATTAGAATTAAAAAAAAAAACACCTTCCGTTTCAAAATCAGTTTTGTAGAAACTGTTAAATTGTCTTCAAAAGTTTGAAAATTCTTCGCACGTTTTTGACCTACTGAGACGGGAAGCGACTGGCATTGCATGTATGGACATACTGCCATCTGTTGTCGAATTTGGAAACTATTATTTCTGTGGAAGATCTTTGCCGGCATCTAAGTTCGCAAAATTTGGCAGCTATTTCATGATAAAATAATTCGATTTTTTTTTATCTTCCCGAATATATCAGAAAAAATTATCCTGAAAATACTTTGTTTCATTCAGGGGATGGCTTAATATATTGAATAAAAAAATATATTTTTCTAAGATTGATCGCGCGTATAAAAGATATTAAGAATCTGTTCATATTTCCTTGTCTTTAAAAACATTAGATTTTAACATGATTATTTACAGAATATAGTTAACTGTATCAATGATATATATAAACCAGTAATTTTTTATGCACGATTTTAATTGCGTAAGTTATTTTTTTTTCTGAACTTTTTTCCCTGAAAAAGTAACATAATTAACACTGAAGATATTTATCGAGCTAAATTAAATCCTTTTTATTCAAAATAAATATTTCCATAAAAAGCATATTTCTTTTCAATTTTTCTATTCCACAAAAGTAATTTTGCTGGTAACATTCGATCATATTGCATTGTTGATTTTTTTTAGGTTGTAATTCTTTTGCACTATAGAAAAAATGAGATTTTGAAAATTCCACACATATTCAGTATTTTTAATGGTTTTCCAAAATTTTCATTCCAAATCAGTAACAATAAGCACTTTTAAAAATTAAATTCTGAAATTTAAAATTTTGGGACATATATATATTTAGAAGACTGACTTCGTGTTCCGTAAGAGTTTCTTGTGAATTATGTAAAAAAAAAGTCTTATTCAAAAAAAATAAAGGATTGGATAACGGAAAAAATAAAAGCCCTGGACTAGAGAGATATTTACAAACCATAATTATATCCGGTGAAACATTCCCCACCCAAAAAATGATTGACAGTAACTTTCACAACCTCTATATACCACTTCCTTGTCCTATAGTTAGCTCAACGATTTTTGCACAGGCTATCACGCCCTATTTATGTTTTGTCTAAACATTGAAAACTTTTCGATTATTTTAGATCTATTTTATTTATTATAAGGTATCCATGCCATTTTGTAATAAGTTTTGATCTTCATATTTGACTAGTCAATCTAGATTCATTTATTTTTGTAATAGTATTGCAAAAAAATTGTTATCTATGGTAACTTACGAAATTAAATTTCCTTTTAAAGTCATAATTTCTCCGAAATTGTTTATAAAATACTATGCTAGATTAAAAACAAGTTTCTTCTCTTAGTTGCAAAGGGAGCAAAAATTCAAAATTCTAATTATTTCATTTTTTTGTGTTTATTTAAGTGAAATAACGTTAGTGGGAATGTTAATAGCGCTTTCTTTGTCTTATCCTCTATGTCAGGGGTCTTCAAAATTTTCCACTCAAGGAACCCCTAGAACTAGAAGACGTTTTCGTGGAAACCCTAGAACTAGAAAATATTTTCGTGGAACCCTATTCCCCACACACACTTAGAAGAATATATCTTAAAATATTTAAAATAGATCAATGAAAAGGTAATTTAAAAAATATTGCATTTGATATTAAAAAATTTTCATCTACTTTTAATATAGTTTATTCATTAATAATATTAATATGTCTTCCAAGTACCACCTACCTATGCATTATGTTTAGTAACTGGGATATGTGCTTGTATTTTTTCACACAAACTGCCGAAGCCTGGATCTATGGAGATTAACTGCAATCATATTATATATCGTCAGCCTGATTATCAGACTGCGTAACTCCACCGGTATAACTGATTTGATACGGGAGTGCAACAAGCGCTTTTTGGCGCGATTCCTTAATCTTTTTGTTTTGTCTATACGCCATGCCTTAGTGCGCTCCGCTTTTAATTTATTCCTCGATCAGAGTAATCACTTCTTTTTTTCATTTCATAATAAAACTAGATTTCGAAGGGAGAGGTGGTGGCAAGATTTTAATATAAAATAAATACAACAGAAAGTAATATTAATGTATTACACTTCCAGATATAAATTATTTACACTATTTTAAGCGTTCATTACACAAAATTTGTAACAATGTGTTACTTTTGCTGAGCAGAGATCCCGCGGAAAAAAAAACTAACACTAATATACGTTATCCCCATGGCAATAACATTATCGCAGGATAAAAATATCAAAGTAAACCATATTGTAATATTATCGCCTATCTTGGCGAACATAAACAACAACTTGGCGCCTAGCCCTACTGTATCAAATTAGCATCCCAGATGGAGTTACGCAGTCTGATAATTTGACCGACGATATTATGAGTTTCATTAGTTCTAATACTTTGTTTTTATAGCCACTCACGTTGAGAAATATTTTTCACTTATACGCATTGTTCTGAATGGCATTAAAATATTTACAACTGTATGAGAAATACTGTGTATTTTACATGAATTTGCAACATAAAATCTAAGAACTGTTCCTGTCTTAATTTAGATTTTTAACTTCGAATATGCTCATATGTTGATAAGTTGTTTCCTCTCTTGTATTGTGGGTGTTTTTTTCCAAAAATACAAAAAGGTGCCTTTTCCATTAGAAAACTATTTAGTTTTACAAGATATCGTACTAACGAGTACTAAATTATCTCGTGGAACTTGGGATAGTAAACAATGAAATATTTACACACTAGTAGGTAATATATATGAAGATCAGTGCCAGTTTATCCATAGGGTGCTTGGAGCGGGCGCCCAGGGCCCCGGATAGGCTGGACATAACCAGATTTTCGGTTAGTAAATTCCAACCCCCTAGTGACAAGGGGGCCCGAAGATCTTCTGCGCTTAGGGCCCGAAATGAGCTTAAATTGGCACTGATAAAGGTAAAATGTTTTAATATTTTATTATATCATAATAAAATTTTAAAAAGTATTGCAAAATAAAGTTATTATGTATGAATAAAATTTTCAGTTTCTTATTGACAGGAGTGAGCTTTAAATTTTTGTGGATATACAAACTTCATAGAGAACGTGAATCCATTTTGCACACACATTTATTTTCTTTTCAATTTTTTTATTGTAACTCGTGGAACCCCTGGGAATGCCACGTGGTGCACAGTTTGAAGACCACTGCTCTATGTTAATAACCAAACTGGGAAATTGAGAAAAAAGGGTTTATTATGATAGTAATAGATATAAATAATATCCTGCTGCATAATTTTTCTGAGTATTTGAATCGTTACAGAATCATTTTTTTGTTCAAATTTACAAATTATACAGACGTCCTACTGTTTCAAGTAATTCTATACTTTTACCGTAGCTACATACACTTAATTGCACTACATACCTCTACAATGCAGATGTCTCGTCCATTATGGCTCTCAGGTTATCAATTTTCTTGTAGTCCTTAGCGCCCTCTTCGCCTGAAAGAGTTATTAATCGCTTCTTGCACGCAAACTTTGCATTGATAAATCACTTAGTAGTGTTTCAGTTTCGATCAGTTATGTCCTATACTTAGTCTGGTAAGTGAAATATATACTTATTCGATAGTTAATCGGATTCCAAGCGTTTAAATGAGTTCCGAGTACCTTTAGTTGAAATATCGTTTTTGTAACGGAAGATAAAAACTGATTTGGAACATTGGATTTATAAATTTTTTTATATAAACTTAAAAAGCTAACATTTATCCAAAGAATTTGCTTCACTGTGAATTCTTTAACATTTGTATAAAAATTCCTTTCAATATCTTGTAGCAGCCACGTCCAGACATAACCTGGTTTGTATAAATCAATTGAATTTTAAAAAAAAATCTAAACTCAAATAAAATTAACGCCTATTTGTTCAAGCAAAATTTGCACATTTTGTATAAACTTTATGCATTTTACATTGGTTCCAAAATGTTAAGTTGCTTTTCTTGGCTCTGTTATCTAGACTTTTTTTTTTATATCATGGAAAGATAATATAAAAAATTATAATAGATGCTGGATATTAGACTCCATCCCTTGTTTTTATTTTATAAACTAGATGATCAAGCTACGTCTTGTCAAGCATAAAGTGGGCCAATTACGATTTGCTTCTTTTGCGACATTTTTTAAAGAACGCAACTTGTATGTCATATAAAGTTATAATTTGTATAATTATGCTATGTAAGACAAGCTTATTAAAAATCTGAAAAGCTATATTTTTTCATCGGTAGATGGTGATACAGTAAATAAGTGATGTAAAATTAATTATAACTATATTTTTATAGTTTGCATCATAATATAGTTAAAAAAAATGATACAGGAGTCGCGTGTTCAATATTTTTTCCGAGTAAATAACCCAATTAATTCTGACCCAACTGTAATATTTTTTATAGTAAAATTTGCTTCTATTTTTTACAACACTGATTACCCATTTCATGACCTAGAATATCATGTATCTACATTGCTGAAGAAAAATTATAACATAATTGGATTAAAGTATCCAATATCTGTATTTTTTAATTAAACTGTCTATCTTGTCGCGTTTTTTTAAGGAAGAGTATTAAGTTTTCGTAGAGAGACTTGAAACTTTACTCTTTTTAATAAATTGTTTCGTTTTAAGGAGAAAGTTCTAGAAGCGCAGTGATAGTCTTTTCGTTTAAATGTGTTCCATTGAATATTGATACTACCTTATATTTTTCTTTTGGAATCAGTATAAATAATTTTTTTAGATGAAGAAGTACATTAATTGTGATTTTTTAGCTAATACGCAATCGAAAATCCATGTTAACTATTTATGGTACATATTAAACGGGGTGGACAAGCAGTAGGGAAATTATAAAAGTTCTAATTCCAGTAAAATAGTTTTTAAAATATTACCATGAATATGAATCATAAATTCGACAGATTCCTGTTCATAACAAATGAAGTAGTAAGTCATTTTTCAATTCCTACTATTAGTTCATACTCTCTATATATTTATCTTGTTCAAATTTTCAATCGTTTATAAAATACTTTTTATTCATCCACTGTAGTTCAAATACATTTTTTTAAACGTATGGTGGATAACACTTGATGTTAATACAGTATTTTTTCAAATATTAATTCATTAATTAAATTATATGTCGGCTGGGTGGCATGGTTGGTTTGTCGCTGGCCTTCTGTACCCAAGGTTGCGGGTTGACCCCAGCCCAAGTCGGTGGATTTTCATGATGCAGAAAATCGACAGCGGCCATGTCGTATGATTTTACGGCATGTTCATATTTTTACTTTTTGTCGAGGATTTATGTCTGTAATGAGAATATTAAGTTAGTTTTTATTTATGGTTAACTTTAAAAGTACATTTATTTTCATTATTTTTTTTAATTTGGGCTTTTCTACTAAGTGGGACTGGTATTTGTTATTAAATCTAAATACAGATTTATTTTAATGTAGCAACAAAAAAATTTTTAAAAATGTTAATTATTTTTTCCTGAGATTCATTTCCCTATTAGAGAAAAAAATTTTTAGTAGTTACCGATTTTAGATTCACAGCAAATCTTATTACGGTGCCGTATGTTAATTTTCTTCATTGAATTTAAAGTTGTATTCACATAATTTATTGGGGGAGGGGGGTATTCAGTTTACGGTTTCAAGTATAACATTCATCTGTAATTTAAAAATTCGGAAAATTTTCATGAAAAAAGACTGTAGTTCAAAGTATAAAAATGAAGGGCAAAATATGATTTTGGGAATGAAAATATTTAACTCCAACCGCAGTATCTAAATTTGCTTACCTGAACAGTAGTTTCCCAAAACTTTTGTTTCATGTAACAGATGTAAACCAAGATCTATGAAACGATTTCGAAATAGACGAAAAAATTGACAAAATATTTTGTAAAAACCAATCCAAACTCTGCATTTCTGACAATGTGCCTGAGACATGGAATATTAAAATGTTTCATTGTACTTTATTTTTACTTTGCAATTTTCTACGAGCGTATGAACTTGTAAAATAAAATATCGAAAGTTAATACAATAAATCATTTCCTATCGGTTATTGAAATCAAAAACCTTTGTACTACCCATGAAAATATAATACTCGTTCCAGTTATTACTTTCCATTATTACAACCCTGTTTATGTTTTCAGTAATATTCCAAGCAATAATTGTGGCATTTTCTCTACTTTCAAATAATAATAAAAAAAATTAAGAAAGATACGGTGCATTTTACATCTGCTTACATTTAGTACCACATTCAATTTCTTTTACAGTTCTGTCTGTATCAGGTGCCATTCGTCTTATAAAAGGTTTCGTCTTTCGTTTTCCGTGATTATTTCCAATTGCTCTGTGTACTTTAAAAAAAAAAACATATCTGCACCTATACACAGTTTCGGCACTTATGTTTTAGTGTTTTTGAACTGTAATTTATACTTTGTTTTCCTTCTCAGGAACTACCTTCCCTTCTCTGTAAGTTTCAACAAGAATTCGTAGTGATTGAAAATCATCGTTTCAAGCCATTCGGTATGTTTCCTTTGAGTGAAATGTTCTTTTTCTCAACAAAAAATGCTTCTTTTTCCGCGCTTAATTTTTGACCCTTCACCAGATACCAAGATTAATGCCTATTCGTACGTATAGCTGTTTCTTGTTTTTTACTATATAGGGATTATATATAAGGCAATATAAACTCCAAGTAAATTCCGTTTTAGGACCATATCGAGTTTGTTATTCTTTTATACGGCCACACACTTGGTTATCTTTGGATGTAAAAAATTATCAAGACGTAAGTTGAGATAGATTTAATCGAAGAAAACGTTTATTCTAATAATTATACATTTTAAAAAGGAATTTGGTTTTTATAGTTGCGTTTAGGTTAAAGAAAATACTGCCTCCCCCCTCCCCCTTTTAAGGAACAGCAGGTTAAGGTTTTTAAATCATAAATTGATATTTATGCAAAGATAGTTATTTGAGAATGTATTAGGTGTGTTTAACACCCCATTTTCTTCTAAAAAGCAAAAAAAAAAAAAAAACTACTTTCTAATTACCAGTGATAATCCCAGTTTCACAGATGATTTTCAGTCAAAAAGTAGTATTTGGGTTAACTTTGATTCCAGAATAATACACCACAAATATGCATATTCATGAAGTAGAATTGAAATAGTAATTTTAATCATTTATTCAAAACATTAAGTATCATATACACCTAAATGGGTCAAGCTCCCTAGGTAGGTAAGTATTTTAAGAAACAGAAACATTAGGACTTGTGTGAAATTGTTGAAATACATTTTATGTAAGAGAATACAAACGTTAAAAGAACTAACGAACATAATAGTTAATTTCTCTACAATTATGTAGCTTCTATATAAAATTTATACAATCATCTTAAGAAATATGTCTACCCTGAGACGCGACCGTCACTAATTAATATCCAACATATATTTAGAAAGACAACATAAAATGAAATGGTATTATAACCATTCAGAGTACTTTCGTGTATAACTTTTGTTATAGGCCGAATTCTCAATAAGTATGGGAGGCTTTATTGCAATTTTAGAAGGGTTTTTCTTTTGTTTCTCCAGTGGTTCCATTCGTTTTCATTATAATTTCTCTATACGTTGGATTCGTAGATTTATAATTTGCATAAATATACTTTTTTATCAATTCGATTACATATACTTAATTATTGGTTGTACGAGATTTTGAAGCTTTTGATCATTTGTTTCGATAATCCTATGCATTGTGCAATGAAATCTTCAGAATTTCCCATTCAGTATAAGATTATGTTGTGGTCGGTATCTACTGAAATACAAATGCATATCTTTTTAAAGTAAAATATATTTCGACTGAAATTTCTCAATGTTCACCTCATAAATTACCCGATCTTGGACTTCAATAATAAATATTGTATTTTTCGTAATTTTCTAGAAATAAAGCATTCCATATTGAGGTCTTCATGCATGTTTAGGGTTGTTTTTCTCTCTCGCTGAATGATACATTTTTCTTTAGATTCAAATTTTAGAAGTTAAATCATGAACGAAATCAAAACATTCAAAATTTTTCTCTTGCTTGCAATTCAATACTGATTTAAATCCATTTTGTTTCTGTTACTTTATATCACATCAGTAAATGTTTTTCTTCATTAAGATCCTTTCTAGTCTTTTCTTGTTTCTTATTTTGCTCTGATAGCAGTGACGTACATAAGAGCCGGGAAGAGTTTTCAAGCCCCCATAGGCCCACAGTTTTTAATTTTTAGTATACATATTACACCTCTGCACTTTAGGATACGTATATTTAAGTTATAACATCTGTCTGTATTTCGTATTATGAATTTATAATTTTTTTTTTCATTTTATTATACATTTGTGAATTTTAACGCAAGAAATTCGGGGGAAAATAATACAATTTATTGTGTTACCTTATATTCTTTGACTTGTCATCCTTCGTCTCTTAGTTGAGAAGCTTTTAGTGATTTTACTTCGAAATTGTTTTTTAACTCTTATCGAGCATAGTGAAATAACTTTAAATTATTTGTGAAATGTTGGTATGTTATACCATTCTCTTTTTCAGTTTAGATATATAATCATAAAGCTTGCATTTTTTTTTATGTGGAATGTATTGGAAGTGGACCATGCAAGTTATTTCGAATTCTACATATTCGTGCAAATTTTTTTTTAAATAGGATATTTGTATATTTTTTTTTTAAAAACGTCATTCCTTTTTTTCCTACTTTTTATGATAGCATTCTAATTATATTCAAGTTTTCTCACTCATTTTATTTTTTCACCAATGGAAATCCGACGATGGATTTTTCCATTTTTCTTAAATCGATCGTCTCTCTTTTACAATATTAATGAACAACCTTGGAAAAACAAATATAGTATATTTTAATACCTCCGTTTTTCACGAAGAACGACGTTGGAGCTTCAAAAGGTAAGTTGTTAAGTGACCTTTCTACGTAGGAAAAGTCTTTGAAGAGCAGGATCAAATAAAATGTTGAAAAAGTAAGTTTTTTAACTTATTTTGTTTATTTCAAAAAAAAAAAAAAAATTGCTTTATATATATATTTTTTATAAAACTGATGAGTTGTAAGAAATTATTCAGTGTTAAAAGCTTTTAATTTTCTAGATATCCGCATTTGAGTATAAATTAAGCATAATAAATTATATTCATCAAAAATTTAAAACTCGTCAAATACCTTTTTTTTTTCAATTATAATTCAAGCAGATTTTTTTGTTTATTGAGATCGTGTTAAACCTTAACTGAAAATCTATCTTAAATAAGTTTTTATTTGTATAAAATATGTTAAATAAACTTAATTCTTTTACTAAAACATATTTTTCCCACGCTATCTTCAAAAATGTGGGAATGGTTTAAGTATTTTATTCCTACTGAATTCCTTTATTTTTTAACAGTTTTTATGCTCATTAACATATATAGAAATAAGTTTTTCTGTGGGTATTTTTTTATCAAAAACGTATCGTAAATATTATTGTGTAGTATGACTTCCCCTATGAAAATAAAGATTTCTCATGTTTAAACAAATAATAAGCCTCGTTGAGAAAAGAGAGAATGATTTTAGAATTATGTGAATTTGATCTTTCTTCCAAGGAGCTCACATAATTTCCTATCATCTATAGAGACGTTAATATCTGTACTTCGGAGACATGTTTCATGAGTTTTGACATGGCAATCACCATTTATCAATCTCAAAATGCAATCAGAAAGAATCACTCTAGCTGGTGTAACTCTTTTAGTGGCACGGTTACTTAATTCTAAGTCAACGGACAGCTCTTAAGAGTTAAGTTATTGATGTGAAGAACTTTCTTAAAAGATTTACTACATTGCTTTATGGATGTTGAGATTTGGGGGGAATAAGGAGAAATTTTTTTTGTGAGGAAGTTTCAGATTGTTTCTGTATGTAATTAGTTTTGATTGTTCATCCTGTGCTATTAAAGGAATAAATCTGGTCATTCGTACATTATTATCAATATTTTTTTGTGATATATATTTTGAGACAATTGTAAATATTTATATTTGTTAATTCATCCATAGTTTTTAATCTTTTAGAAAATGAATGTAGATAATATATTTGGAATTAATTTACAACAATTTTTATTTCGCATGCTTCCAAAAACTGCAATTGATAATTCTATCGAAAGGCGTTGACTGCGTGTAAAATCTGCTAGCTTAATCTGCCGAACATGAAATTAACAATAAAATGAGTTATTTACATCAATACTAACTTTTCTTAACTTCGCAATGTGAATTAATTTCATTTTTTAACTGGGAAATTTTTTCATACTAGTTTGATTTAAATTTGATCTTCATTACTGATCATATCTTTAAAGAACGGTTTTTATTAAAAGCAAGAGCGTTTTCTTGATTTTTCTAAGCAATAATTTTGAACAGACATTATAAAACACCTCCTATAGTTTATTAAAATATTAACGATTAGTCAAAATATTGAATATACATCTTTATTACTTATTGATCTATTTCATGTAATTAATTAGGCTACCCTATTCAATTAAGAACTACATAAAGGTTTTGGAAATCCCATGCAGTTTTCTTCCAACAATTAGTCGAATCCAATGCAGCAACGTACTCCTATACAGGGTGTCCCTGAATGCCGTGTACAAACTTGGTCGGGAGATGGAGAACATCTCCTCCCATGAGGAGCCATAATTACATAGGAAAGCATGGGCGGAAACGTAATCTTAAACAAAAAAAAGAGACACAAAGACAGTAAGGCCACAACACAGAATGTAGTGTAAAACGTTTTATTACACACAAAAAAAAACAATAATAAATAAAATAAAAAGCATCACAGAGAAGGTGTTCGAAATTGCGTCTAATCGTATGTATGCACGCACGACACCGAAGCGTCATGGATTGGCGGACTTGTTCGAAAATACCGGGCGTTTCACGAATCGCAGCAGCTGTGCTGGATATTCGCGTCATCGGGTCAATTTCAGAAATAACGGGTGTGTCGTATACAAGACTCTTAGTGACACCCCAGAGAAAAAATTCCAGAGGATGTAAATCGGGATTTGGGAGGCCAAACGACGGGACCACTACCCCCAATCCACCTGTTTGGAAATGTTGGGTCCAAATAGTGAAGTACACACCTTCCATAGTGAGATGGTGCGCCATCCTGTTGAAACTACAAGCTGGGCCGAATAGGTGCTGGGACATCGATAAGCAGTTCTGGAAGTACCTCCTGTAGAAAGATGAGATACTCGTCAGGGTCCAGTCGAGGAAGTGAAATATATAGGCCCGAGAACTGTCCCCCACGATACTCACCCACACATTAGCAGTTAAGCGTTGTTGTGCAGCACGTGATCGGGCGCTGTGTGGGTTGTTTAAGGTCCACATGTGCGCATTGGGCATATTAATCACCCCTTCACTTGAAAAGGTAGCTTCATCACAGAATAACACGGAACTGGCGAAGTACATGTCTGACTCACTTTGGTTAACAAACCACTCTGCAAACGCGACAAGTCGTGGGTGTTCATCTGGCTGTAATAACTGCACTTTCTGTACATGAAACGGATGTAAGGCTTTGTCCTGCAGTACACGATAGACATTTGTTCGATATCTTACGGTTGCAATGGCAAGCATCCTTACACTGGAACCAGGATTTTAGTCAACAGCATGCAACACACCCTCCGTGCTGTTCACGGGCCACCCAGTACCTTCAATCACGATTCTGAAAGATTCATCCCCTCAGGGGGCTCACCTTCTTTAGGTGGGTACGGGTGTCACAATCCCGAGGTACCCTAGTGATCTTTTCCCAAGGGGTTTACTATCTTTGGTAAACACGGGTGTCACGACCTCGGGGGACCCCAGTGATCCTTCTCTATTTTCGACCCTCCATCTTGTCATCCAATTTCTCCTTTTCTTCTTTTCCCGTCCAGACCACAGACCTATGAATGTTTAGCGCAGTATAGCCAAAACTGGCTCTTACGCCATAAAACACCAAACTCATCATCAACAACTGAAAGATTCATGTTCCGCCAGGTTCTGATGCAACTGAGTGAACGTATAATGATTCGGTTGCCACCTCGTTGGATATCTTTCACCATACAACCGAAAAGCATCACGTCTATTTCCGTTGGCTAGGCCATAGATGAAGTGGATATTTGTTAACTCGGCATTCGTATAACGATTCATGTTCATCACACACTGGCAGTGTCTGAAATGAGGAAACCACACGTGCCAACCTTGTGAACTCGCGTATAGTGCCAGCTATCACTTTCCGCCCATGCTTTCCTGTGTAATTATGGCTCATGGTGTGTGAAGGAATTAGATGTGTGATCTGTCATTAAATCTTCCTCGAGCATCTTATGTGTGGAAAGTCTTGTAAGTAATATAAATCTAAGTATGTTCTGCCTGTTTTTTGCTTTTGTGTAAAATATGGATATTCTGACATGAATCATTACTTGAATTGTAGCTCTTATATTTGGTGCACAACGATTTCATTGCTAAAAAATATGTAATTATAACAGTGAAAATGTTGAAATAATTAAACAAGTCTACTTCGTCATTAATGTCTAAATATGTAGAGCTTTCGTGAATTACATCACCAAAATTAACAGAAAAAGACAACAAGATCTCGTAGCAAGATGAAAGTGATATTTGACGATCCCTTTAAATGTTGTAACTACGACGCCCCCCTTCCCCACACTTTTAATTATTTAGAATTACCAAGATTTCAAACTCTTTCCTTCCCTCGCCGTTAATACTTTAAGAAAAAACAAATTGAAAAGTATTATCAAAAATAGCCGAACCACTACAAAAATTTCCACTCCCAAAATTAAATCAAAATAAAAACAAACTTCCATCTCTAAAAATTGAAGCAAACTTTTTCAAATAATTAATCTTATTAGAATGTTAACACAGAGAGAGAGACTGTGTGGTATCTTAATATTATTCCAACAAACTTGACGAAGGATGTGAAACAATTCCATAATCTGACATTTTTGAAGCAATTTCTTGCTTTTTATTATTTTTTCCCCTCTCTCTTAATTCCAACGTGATCCATCGATAGTTACCTAATTCAGGCCTAACTAAATTAGAGCCAAAGCCTTGATCATACACTCGATACAGCGTTGAGCCATCCGGTTAACTCACGCACAGGTTGTCTGGGATTGAATCTTGTAGCGTTAAATTCAGTATTTTAACAAATTTTCAAAAATATTTTCCCTGATAATGTTAAACATATTAAATACCGTTGTTTAGTTAAAATTAGCCACACTATAAGCACGTGACAATGCTTGTTTGATTGTTATTTTATTGTTCACAACTTTATTGTTTTAACTACTTTTCTGAACTCCTCTTTCACTGCTGGAGTTGTTGCAACACATTCAAATCATTCAATTTGGATAATATTGTTATATGTATTGCCTTAGCATTTGAGACCAATATATAATTTGAGACCATCACGTAGCAGAAAACTGAACAGTACGAAATTTTTACGGGAAATAAATAGCACTGTTTCTATTGCACAATATAATTAAATCAATCAATATATGCGAATTTCGCTCATATTCTTAGCTTAACATTTTGTTACTGATTTTATTTTACTGATTTTGCTTCTTTCAGCGAACTTACGTTCATTCCTGAATGTGCGAGTATAAAAAGAACTAAAACGAACTACATTTTCTAGTTTAGTATATAAAGGCATTCTTGAATCATTTTGAGAGCAGATATTGAAGTTGAGAATTCCACTGCTTGAAAAGGTATTGCCACCAACAGCATTATAACTTTATGTGGACTTAACTGGAACAATGAGAGATTAAGGAACTGGATAATATATCTAACTTCACGAATTATAGAGTTGTAACATTCGTACCGTATCTTTTTCTGTTAAATTGTTACCTCAAGCTGAAACTTTTGTTTTGCCTATCAAGTTGAGAGTCTGTAGAATCATTAAGTGAATTAATAATTTAAAAACAATTAGAGCTCTTTTTTTTACTTGTGATAGTATTACTACTATTGAACCAACAGTGACAATCAAACTTTATATGAGGAGAGGTATCTAAAGTCCACACGGCATTCCAATTATGAAAAATTCATTTATTTTATATAATTGGTGTTTTATATAAATTGTATTCGGTATTATTTTAGAAAATGAAAGTTTATTCACTTTAGCAATTGCTTATCAGTTTATACAGAGAGTGTACTTTACAAAACTCTTATTCAAAACATACAAAGCCAATTGCATATACTTTCGAATGAGATAAAAAGTGTTGACAAAAATAATGAAAAAAAGTAAATCTTTTATATATATTTTAAGTTAATACACATATGACATTGAGAACTATGTTAGTTTTATTGCTACACCCTCATCTATGTCTATCAACCAAGTACGGACAGTACCAAAGTTACGCCAGGTCTTGTAACTTTTCTAGGAATGATTTAGGTTGCTATCGCAACAGTGGATTCGTTTAAGTAGCATGAAACCTGTTAATTTCAAAACTGCTTTACCCATTTGTATTTTACAATGTATATCTATTTAATGTGGTATTACGAAAATTATTAGTCAGAATATTTTGTCGAATTACAATGAAAACATACAAGTCGGATGTGTTGCGTCCTTCGAATTTTAAGTGGCAACGGTATCCGAGTAGTTGTGTTAGCACACACTCGTGGTTGGCATTGTTTTTGTCACATCGTGGATTCGAGTTTGGCGCTACTAAAGACCCATAATGTACAAGGGTTGGTACACGTTAAAACTGTACACTTAAAGCCTTAACGTTAGCGTGGTGTGAAACTTTAGAGAGTGAGCTGCCAACTCGAATATTGTCGTCGTCACTTGATCGTGATTCGAAATTATGACGTCCGTCTCCAGTAGCCTTCGTATTGCTTCGAACTGCGATGTTTATAAATAATCAATTTCACGATTTAAAACCGGGTGCTGAGCGTTCTTCATTTTTATCCGCGCAATTCTTGCAGTTGTATAATTTTTTTTATAAAATATACATTCCTCATTCAAAGGATATAGAATCATGGTTCCGAACGTAGTCGGATACCTTAAGTACAACAGGTCACAGGAACAATTAAGTATAACAGGACGACGGGATGGTACGTCCGCTCGGTATAAGTAAAGTCGTAAAAGTGATAAGTTGTAGGGGACGCGATAAGCGACTACAGTGGAAGTGTACAAGGTACCAACAATTTTATTTGTGTCAACACATCTTTGTAAATAAAAATTTTTCTTGCATGAAGATCAAGATTAAATACCGACTCAAGTAGGCTGGCATTTATTAGCAGGTCGCGATCAGAGTTTTGACCAGCAATCTCGCTCACTATTTGAAAAATATTTGTAAGATAGTGTGATGGGGTACATTTGTGTGTATCATAAATTTGTTTCCAAAATTAAATGTTTGCAGCTATAGACAAGAAATTACCACAATGATTAAACTGAATAACTGCTAATATTTTATTTGACTTGTGTTTTTTGATTCGTATGGTACAATTTCTATCCTTTCTGAGATGCGAAGTCAACTAATGAATGCAGTCATTTTAAAAAGGTGTGGCCCTCTAGTATCATCCACTTCCACAATGTGGCCCTCGAGCCAAGGTATCGCCAATATTCTTCGTGTTACTTCCAAGCTCCACGTAAATTAAGCGGCCAATCAATTAGGTTATTTTCTTAAGCTTTCTACTTTCGAGAAATCATGTTGTTTTGTATTCGAGATGGCATAAATATATAATCTTAATACGAAATGTAAATTTTTTTCTGTAATTAATTTTTCGATTCAAAGATTTTTAATATTGCATTATGTCCTTTATACATGTTTTATAATTTCTTTTACCATTATTCATTTTAAAATCTCAAGGGAAAATTCAGGGACGTCTTAAGATTTCTTGAGGCCCCGGGCCCCACCTATGACCCTTAAAAGTAAACAGTACATAGCATACATTGTCAAATACTCGCACAAACAATAACCCGAAACAAATAAATGTGCATGATTTGCAATCACACATACCAGCTCGATCTACTACCGCCTTTTGACTGAATGAGTAATGATAGTGTATGGTGGTAGGCCTAGGCCTGTTTGTGGACGACGGTCATCACATGTAGCCAGTTGCCATATCGTCCGATATTCCCCGTTTTTAGGAGAATACAACCGGAAATAACATTTGACATTTTAAATTATTCGAATTATGATCTTCTTAAGGCTGTCTAGAACGAGACTATTCCCTGGGACCGGCTCCAGGTGGTCCATGCCTTAAGACGTCCCTGGGTAAATTTCTAAGTTATATATAATTTTTTTTTAAATATTTCTGTACCAGTTGTCGGCTTTCTTAACTATGAATGAGTTTTTGGATATGAAAACTTGTAATGTGGAAATATTAAACATGATATTGCATTAGTTTGTTTTATTTACTTTTATATATTTCTGATTGAAATCAATATAATGTTATATTTTATTATAGGAGAGGATGAAGAGAGTTCTTCCAATCTCTCGACTTCCGAAATCTGCATGTTGGAAGGTAAACAATACAGATTCTTTGAACAGTATACTGTAAAATATTATCGAAAATATTCTAAATTAGTGGTGTGTTTTTTTTTCAATTCCTACTATTAGTTCATAATCTCCCTATATATACCTTGTTCAAATTTTCAATCGTTAATAAAATACATTTTAAAGCGCTCTATTGAACTGAAATTTCATATACACGATAAATTTGGATGACAACACGGTAATTTAATCATATAATAAAAATTAATTGATTAAAACTAACTATTAAAAGAATTATAGATACAACTACGTTGGCAACTTAGCGACCATTTTGGCGACTTGTGTCAAAACTTGAAAAGGTTTTTTTTCTCGAATTTTAAAGCGCTTATTTGAGCTGAAATTTTCAATACACGACTGTTTGGGGTGACAGTACAACAATTTAATTAAAATTAATTACCATTTAGTATTGTGATTCTGTCATATGTATATAAATGTTTATATCAATTGTGTAATTATTTGATAAAAAGTAACTAAAATAAAATTTTTGTTGACCTGGGTAGGAATTTTAAAAATATTTATATTACTTGTTTTTGTTACGCTTAGTTGTATATAGTTCAAAATAAATCCTTTCTGGTAAATTACTTTGTTCTTAGCTTCATTACATTAAACGACCAATATTTCTGTATACAATTGACCAATAAAAAAATTTCAAAAAAAAAAAAATACATGAAATTATAAAAAAAAATGAAATGTGTTTAATCTGTTGAATTTGCGCAAGCAACTATTAATGGTTTACAATTAAAAATCAGTATTTTAGTTATCAGACAAGTATTGAAATGTCACACAAGAAAAGTTAATAATTTTATTTGAATATACGTGAATCACC
>BMAV01008439.1:67074-108488 GCA_019973955.1 Trichonephila inaurata madagascariensis | reverse complement strand
TTCAAATTTGACGTCATTCTGAGTTCTTTTTTTCTAGCGTTTTGAAACTTTAACTATAATTATAATCACCGTGTATAATTCAAAGACATTAATTTAATTTCAAAGAAAATACTTTATTGGCTCTAATTAGGGTGGCCAGTTTTTTTTTACAATAAAAAGGACAAAAAAAAATTTCAAATATTTTTACGTTGTAATTTTTTAAACATTTTACCAATTCAAACAAAAATACAGTAATTACGCTAACATGCCTTTTAATTATTTACTTAAACGACTATTTTTCCAGTGAATGAGTTTTTGTCACTATATCATTTCCTAATGTATTGGAAATTTCGGAACAAGAAATATTCTTCATATTTCGTGTGTAGGGTTGTGGGGGAGTACAATGGTATCAAAAGAATGTTTTTTTTAATTTTTGAAAAAGGTGTATGTGAGTGCAATTTTTTCCCCCCCCCCCCCCCAAAAAAAATTGATCTTTTATATGAAGATATTTTTTATCTGTCAAGCTGTTCTTTCATGTCTTAAAATGTAGATTATGTTCACTTCAAGAATACATCCATCCTATTTGAAATTAAATAAAATCACTTGCAAGTTTGACTCCCTTTGTTGTGTTAAAAATGTAGTTGAAGGATTTGACTGATTCAATTGATTTTATGTCTACTTTATCTATTGTTTTTTACGCAATTATTGATTAATCTTTCATAAAAGGCCAATATAAACGCTGACATTTTTTTAGATAAGTAAATGGATATTTATACTTATAATCTTCTTAATATATTATATCTTTTAGACATTGCTTTCAAAGTCCAGTAGTTGGGCTTTCAACACCTTTAATCTTGATGTTTCCACTGGGGGTCGGCCCTTATCATACCTGCTTGTGCACCTGTTTCAAGAATATGGTTTTGTGGAGTATTTTAAACTGGATATTGTTAAAGTCTGGCATTGTTTCAGTAAGTTTAATCAGGAACTTCTATATCTATTTGTATACTTCCTAATGTAATATATATAACTTTAAGCACAAGCACATTTAAATAAATTACTGAAAATTAATTTTGTTATCAGCTTATTACTTTTTTTTTGTATTAATAAAGACAATTGATTTAAAATAGTCACAGATGTAGGGGCGTAGCTACAGCCGTATCAATGATACGGTAACCATAAGCTATAGGGCCTCTAATGTGTAATATTTTGGCACTTTCAGATAAATTTCATTAATGCGAGCATTTTTATTTATTTTCCAAAAGAGGCCCCTCGGAACTAGCTATGCCAATACACAACTGTTATATTATTTTTGTTTATATTTCTTGTGTTTAAGACGCTTAGAAATTTTTGTAGAAGCGTAAAATATTCCAATTTTAGTACATAAACATATTTTTATTAAATTCATATCCTGTAGTTTTTAAATTTTGAATAAACATAAAAAGTCAACCCCCCTCTTGTATTCAAAAATCAATAACAAGTAGTATAATTCAAATTCATTTGCTATTTGAATTTAGACTTTGTAAGCTTATTCGATTTTGAGATTGATTTGAAATTATATTAAAATTTTTGTTTGAGTATCTCAAATGATTCCTTAATTTTTTATATGAAATGTTTCCTTTAATATTTAGGATATGTTTTATCTTTTTTAGAATTTTACTAGTATTAGTTGATCAAGATTTTTCATAATAATGCTCGATTTTTTTTTCTTCATCTTTTTACAGATTTAATGGAAGCGGCTTATCACAGACATAATCCGTATCACAATTCAGTCCATGCAGCAGATGTCACACAAGCTATGCATTGTTTTCTTCAAGAAACCAAAGTATGAAGACTCTTCTGATAAAATATTCTTAACTAAACCTTATTTCTAATCCAGTATACCTAGTAGGAAAAAATTAGTAAATTCTTTTAATTTGAATTTTATTCTAGTTTGCCAGTAATCTAACTCCTCTAGAGGCTATGGCATCCGTTATAGCAGCAGTCGCACATGATCTTGACCATCCTGGAGTGACTCAGGCATTTCTAGTGGCCACATCGAACCATCTAGTGAACCTTTATCATGTAATATTTTCTATATATAGTTAATTTATTGCATCCAACTCATTCACATATATTTAAGTTTAATATGCTTTTTTAAAGAATCGTAAGCGTTTATCTTTAAAATTTTATATTTAGGTGGGAAGAAATGCATAATTTTTCTGAAGTGCAAAGGAAAAAAAGCTTAGTATATTGAGCAAACGACGTTAATCATTAGCGACTTAAATTTTTTTGGATATTATTGGCCTCTAAAGCAATTCATAGTCAACTTATGCAAAAAAAAATATATATTGAATAATTGATGGAGGCTTAATTTTTTCTAGGCCCTTAAAATTCAGAGTAGTTGTCTATATTGAGAATCCTGTTCATTCCTGTAAAATTTCCAAATTTATAGTTTTTGAACAATTTAAATATTTTAAATACCCTCTAATTCACAAATTGAATGTTTTTAAGGAAATTCATCAAAGGTATGGAGAAATTGCGTTAATAACTTCACAACCCTTCATGCGATTTTTTCTCCCTTCTTTATCATAGATGTAAGGTGATATTGGGGGATCTGATTCCCTCTTAAAATATTATAATTATTACTTGTTATTGATTGTACTTGGGTTTCTTTAAGATAAAAATTGCTCTTAAATTACCAATAGTATTACATTGTTATAAAACTAACAATTTGTGTATTAACGATGTAACGTTAGGGTGTGGTAATATAATTTAATGCTGTTGTTTATTAGAATAATTGTAACTGTATCATGTATTTAGATGTAATGAAATATAATATTTCAATTCTCTGGTGACAAAAAGCCCACTATAAATTTGGAACACATCGCTAGGCAAAAAATGTTCCACTTACATTTAAATTTGTGTCGTTATAGCTAATATGTCTTCTCACAATTTAATATTGACAAGTTCTAGAAATATTCTTAAAATTCGGAATTTTTTTCGCTTGAGTGTATATATTTCACCTTTTTAGCATTACAATTTAGGAAATATGGGGAACGAAGTATGTTAAACAGTTTAACAGAGAGAAAATGAGTTAACTGTATACGTAAATGACTAGTAATATAATATGCACTGTTCTAATATTAATGCTTGAGCAGATTTTTTTTTATCTGACTCTTTTTATTTTTCTTCATGCGAAAATAGCCTTAAAATGGACATGGCCTACTTTTAATTTACAACCTATTTCTATCATATTTTACAATCCTGTATCTTGCTAATGCAGAATTAATGTGAATTCCTGTGTGATTTACTAAAAAAAACATCTTTACAAAATTTTAAATCATCGTATAATTTTTACCAAATCGTTTATGTTGGTCTGTCTCAAAATTGAACTTAAAGAAAAATAGTGCAAAGCTTTTAAACTTCTTGGAAATAGGAGTTTTTCTACTAAAATTTGTTATAGTTCTTTCTTTTTTGTTATCTTTGAGAACTATTACTGCTTCTATTTCCTGAAATGATTGTGAAACTTATTGAATTAAACTTTTATCCCCATAATCTTATTTGCTTCAAAATTCCTTATTCTTACAGAAAATATTTATAATTGTAAAAAATGTTGTATTTATATCGCACTTTTATTTTCAGAATTCATCTGTACTTGAAAATCATCATTGGCGAACAGCGATATCTTGTCTTAGTGAATCTGGAATATTCAATCACTTAGAGAAAGATACCTGGTATGGGCATTTTATTTTATGTATTTACATACATACATGTGTGTATTTATAAGCATGCCAGGTCTGGAAAGTTTAACTTAAAAATTAAGTGAATTAATAAATAAAAATAGAGTGTGAATTCTTCACTACCGGGTAGGGATTTGAGAGTGAATAGGACTATTTAAAGGTAGAGCAAGCGCATACGTAGTTAGAAACTCATATATACACTTACAACTGTAAAAAAAAATTCTCGACATGCTCGAACAATAGTTTACTCCTTGGAGAATTGCAATTAATGTTGACAAATCACAAGCAAATAATATTTAGGAAATGGGATGTCATTAACACCTTCCCCCCTTCCATCTCACACTTTTTGATGACAACATCCAATGGGTCTTGGTGGTTCGTTACCTGGGTCTACACATAGATATCCACTTAACTTACAAAAAACACATTAACTATCTTACTGACAAATTCTAGAATAGAGTTAATTGAGCCATCTCCCTTATTAAGAAAAGGTCACCCCTATCTCTAGAAAATAAAGTAATCTTGTACAAGCAAATTTTGAGCCCAGTAATAACTTACGCTGCTCTCATCTAGGGAGCCATAGCCACTACCCACATGAAGAAGATTCAAATAGTACAAAATAAATTACTTCGTATTTTAACAAATGCACCTTGGTATGTTAGGAATGATGTGATAACACAACGATCTACACATGGAGCCGATATCTAATTACATCACTAAGCTAGCTAGAAATGTTTTTAAATCTATTGAAATTCATGAACAACTAATTGTCAGGTCACACACATTGTTCACTTATCCACACCCTAAACTTAATTATGCTTACTCTACGACGAAGTGGGGAATCCCACTTAAACCACCCTAACACAATCAGCTTCTAAATGCATCCAGACTGGGTCGGTGGGGTTGAACTGTTACCGATATTTTCCCTCTGATAGATTGCCTTGGCAATCTGCCTTCGCCTTCCTGTGCTTTTTCTCTCTTCGAACTCACAAGGCGCTCCTGCTTAATCGGGCCACTATGAATTGGGCTTACTACAACCCTCCTCTCTCGTTAATTAGTCCTTGATTTGTTGTATTCTTACATGGTTGTTCTTTACTCCATTCTTCTGGGTAAAAGCGCTCGCGCGCTGGCTCCCGCTCAATCTAATTTACGACGCAGTTAGAGCATAATATAGAAGTGAGACTGGTTACTTTTCGCTGTTTTATGTTGTCTTCTGTTCCACTCCATTGTCCGCCAAATGGCCTCCATGTTGGAGTAGCTATGATTAAAGAACAATAAAGCACAGAGAGATATTTTAAAGACGACGTTTTCCTTCATTTACCAGCAGACCCAGAGCCTGTCATGCATATATAATATGCATGCATACACTGAAGAGCCAAAAAAACCTCGTATTCTTGACCAATATCGTATAAGATCCCCACGAGCAAGTGAAAATATAAGAGATACACATGGCATAGATTCGACTGTATCGGAAGTTTTGGTGAAGGCAATACACAACATGAATCCTACAGAGCATTCCTTTACACTCGTTAAATAATCGTAGTGAAAATCCAAATTTCATTGCTACGTCGGAGACTATTTCAACTCATGTGCCATGTAATAACACCACGTTTAAAACCACAATTGTAGCAACAAAAACTAATCTAACAGCTTTGGCAGATACCAATCAGGATAACTTGATGCGTTGCCCGACATCACGTTACGCTGATTGGTTGCATATGCACGCATGTACCAGTTTTTTTTTGCTGCTCGGTGTACATTCTTTATATTGCATTCGCTCTACTCTTAAGACGTTATACTTCATTTAAGATACCAAACATGTTTTGAATTATTTGTAGTATTAGTGCTATGGACTTTTCCCTAAAATGTTTGATACAACTTATCTATCCATCATTATTTTTTTACCTTTACAGTTTCTCACTCATCTGAAATAAATTGTTTTATTGGATTTCCCCTAATTTCATTTCATTTCTGATGTTTATACTAATTTTGTTAGTTTAACCTTATTAGTTATGTAAAATAGATTTATATTTATATCTTAATATGTTTACATTATAAAGGGAATTTTAATGAATTATTCCAGGCAGGACATTCAAAGGCAAATTAGGTCATTAATTCTGGCAACAGATATAACAAGACAAAAAGAATTCCTTGCTAGATTTAAAGTAAGTTTTAATTGTGGCTATTATCCAAATAAAAATGCATTAAAATGAATTGCTAAGCTGAATTGTACTGTAAAATTTTCTGATTGTGGTATTTATTTATTTTAGAACTACTTAAGTTCTGAATCCTTGGACATGGAAGATACTCAATATCGTCATTTTGCATTGCAGGTAAAATTAAATTCTAAAATTAATCACTTCAAGAATTTGTGAAAGAATTTTACTTGAATGTGATTAAACAGAAATTTTATGAATTTTAAAAATATTTAATTCATTTAAAATGCCTGCACTCAATGTAGAAGAAAAAATAATATTGTATCTTATTAAATTTCTGGTCTGTCATTGTGTATTATCTGTTAACAAACTTAGACTTCTCAGAAAGCTATTATTAATTGCTTTAGAATTAGTCTTTTAAATAGGTTTAGGATCATGATTTTAATTAAGTGTAGAAATGTGGCTGATTAAATCATTATTGCATAAACACTGGGTATTTCTTATTGAATCAAAATTGAAAGATGCTATTATCTTAAACTCTTGTTTTTCCGTTTACAATGAGAGGTTAGATAATTCTGATTAACGTTTGCGAAAAATGAATTTCTAGTTCTGTTTCTAAAATATGGATTTATGCCTTTTCTGGAAAATGAAGTCAAATTTCACTCGACTTGGAGATGTTTATTTGTGAATAGCTTATTTTTTTATGGATCATTATCAATCATCCTTATAAATATGTGTTGCAAATGATTAATTTTAGCATTCCATTAACGTTATTTAAAATGTTAAAAGGGATGTAGATCAATTTCTGGCTGGATTGTCGTATCGGCCACTGGTCCGCCAATTTTTTTCTCGCCAAATCTGTTAACCCTCCTGATTTTTAATATCAGTGAAGAAGTCGGATTGGTGCAATTTCGTGCAAGTGCAGTACTTTTCTTTAATTTTAACTTTTTGAAGATATCGGTCCAATTTTGCGCATGCACAATATATTTTTTTTAATTGAACAGTTTTCCAAGAAAAATTGAGAAATTTTAACAACACATTTTCGTGCATGGGCAGTACATTTTTATTATTTTAAAAATTAACTATTAGTTATTGGCCATGCGCAGTACACTTCTTTTTAATGGCCTTTTGTATTTGCAACCGGCAGATTCCGTTATTAGCTTCGTTTTTCGGCTTCATTTTTTCGTTGTGGATACATTTTTTCAAGGTAAATTTATTTTTTTCTCCACATAAATTTTTACAGATAATCACGATGCAAATCTGAATGAATGTATTAGTATGATGAGAATTCGGAAAGGTTTTTCGCCCTTTTGCCTGTGTTATATAGGAAAGAAAGCAGTTTTAGAATGGTATGAAAGAAGGATTAAAATTGGATCATCGTATGCATGTCCGAAATGTGGAAAAAGTATGGATTTGAGGGAAAAAACAGGTAAGAAAGTAAATGATTGTTTTGAATGGTGTTGCACTAATCAGTCGAAAGTGAAAGAGGAAAATCGTTGTGTCTAGGAGTGTAAGGAAAGGGTCTTGGTTTGAATTAAGTAATATGGATATGTGTACAGTTGTGAAAAGGGTTTGGAAGGTGCCCTTAGGCAGAGGTAATAAATGATGAGATAAAAAATTCATTTTTTTTCTTAAGGTAAGTGAAGTTATTTCCATTTTCAAGTACATAATTTTTGCAGCAATTTTCAGTTTCAAGACTTTAAAATGCTATTTTTCAATGATTTCAATTCTGTTGGAGTATACTAAATTAAATGCCCATAAAACGCCAACGAGTTATTAAAACTCAATAGTAGGTAAAAGCATTTAGCAGAGTATTTATGGCAGGGCAGCGTTTGCTGAAGTAAGAGATGGCTAAAAAAGAAAAACACATATCATTCACAGTGCACAATAAGTGATCAAAAAAAGAACTAACGTCATTAAGAAATTAACTCTTTTTATTTCAGCTAAACGATAAAAATAATATAATCAAATCGTAATATTAAAAAGAAAAAGTTATTTACGAAAAAAAATTATGGTAGCTCTTTAATTTAAAGTAAAACAAAATAAAATAATTATTTACCCATTCCCTTCTTGATACAATTCAAGTTTACGAAGCAGCTCCGATGCTATTCCCGTCGAAAAAAAAAAGAGAAAGTGAGTTGTTTGAATTTTTCTAAAATCACCTATTCAGCCAGTGTAAGGATGATATCATCAACGTATGACGTCATTCCTCCCGATATTTGAATAAAAATACTTTGCATAATTGAAAACAATTTTAAAACACCGCTTATCGGCTGCAAAACGAAATATCTTTTTAATGTTAAAATTAATAAAATGCTTAGGTAAATTAAGGAAAAATATACTATGGCCGAAGATATGAATAGGTAAGTAAGGCTAACAAATTCCACCACCTTGAATTTCGCGCTTCGGCGTTGAGTGTTGTGGTAAGGTTGCTACTCCAAAACACAACATGCAAAAACGCGCCAAATTTGCAATTTTTCAAAATTTGGCGGACCAGTGACCGATTCGACAATTTCACCCAATTTCCTTTTACCTTATAAATATTTTTCAAATTTTTGCTACTGATATCTTATTTATGAATTTAAAGGGGTCATTTAATTGCTAACTGTATGTTTAAATATATTATTTATACATCATATTACACCTATACCATCAATTTACACCTTCCAAGGTGTAAATTCATAAGCTTTTCAAAGTTTATTTTTTCCTTGCATATATTGTTTAAAAAGATACATGTGTAATATAGCCAAATGAAACATTTATTGGACTTCTACAATTTGTTGGGCTTATCTCCATTGATATTAAAAGTACAAACTTCTAATTGAGTTTTCATTAGTTAAATGTTAGTGCTATCAAAGTAACTTTAAATTATTTACTATGATGACGGTTTCAAAACGTATATTGCTAATGTAGTCATCCTGGAAGAGTTATTAATAAATCATTACACTTTTAGATAGCACTAAAATGTGCTGACTTGTGTAATCCTTGCCGTCCATGGGCAATAAGTCAAAGATGGAGCTACCAAGTATGCCAGGAATTTTATCGGCAAGGTAAAAATTTATTCTCTTTCAGTTTGTTTTAAATTTTTATTACACTCTGCATTTTTGTAATCCCTGTTTTTAGAAAATAAGAGCTATGTGGCGTTTGAAATCTTGTGAAATGTTGTGGCCATTGCATTAATTTATATTGAAAGAATACTTATTTTTTTAATTGAGTAGTTACAGTTTTTTATTTGAGAATGAATAATGTTAATCTCTTGTTCATAAAATTATTTTGGAGGAATAAAGCTTCTGTTGACTTAAAACAGTATTGAATGTTGTGAATTCCTGTGTATTTATTTTGGGGAGAAAAAAAAATCTAATTTTCTGGTGTTTAAAGAGAGGAGGTCTATTTTCTGGAGTCTTGTGGCTTTCAATTTTATCTTCAAACATATATAAATAATTTAAGTGATAAAATACTTGCATAAATAAAATTAAATGCTAATTCTTTTCACCTATTATTAGTTATTTTACCATTTTAATACTTTGTTATTCTCCAAAAAATATTTTATGTTAGCAAGTTATTTTCAAGCTGTTCTTTCTTGAAAAAAAAAATTATGTTCAAAACATTTTACTACCTATCTTCCTTTTATGGATTCCATGTTTTTATCTTTCACTCAATTCTTATGAAATTACCTCTAAAAATCAATTTGAGGTATTTTGTATGATGTGTTATACTGAAAAACATATTCCATAATTTAAAAACCTCATATAAACCAGGATTTCATAATTTTTGATCGCATGCAGAGCTTCAAGTTGTAAAATAAAAAAAAATTAATGAAGCTATTTTGGAAAGAGTAACTGTTACTAGCAATTTTGATTATTAAAATGGAGTGAAAAAAAATTAATGGGGCCGGGGGGGGGGCTGAAAAGAAATATGAACAATAAAATTCTTCAAACTTGTAAGAGGTTATGTTTTTAAAAGTCCTGCTAGTATTAATTTAAAAGTTTTTTTAAGCAATGCTTATTTTACATTTCTCTTAGGAGCTTATGAAAGACAACTAAGATTACCTGTAACACCTACATTTGATTGCAGTAGAACCAAAGTTGCAAAAATTCAAGCTGGTAGGTGTGAATTTTTTTTCTTTTGACTAAGGTATCTTTGCAATTAGATACGAAAAATTACTAATATATTGTTGAAACAATTTTACATCACTAATTTTCATTAACTTTTATATCTACTTAAAAATAAACAGTTCTGTTACAGCCTATTTTAATTATAAACAAAAATTCTATTTACTGTAACAGGTACTTGAAAATGTATAAATTGTCTAAAATAATGATTACTGTGTAGTGTGGTAACATCATTGTGTGGATAAATTTTTTTTTAAAATAGCAATTTGAACATTGAAATAGGGGATACATCAACAAAACTAGAAACTATAAAATTTCATGAGCTTCCTAATATTTTGCGATATGTCAGGAAAACTTCATTAGAATCCATTTGAAAAACAGTATCCTAATTATTACAAATATTCTGCTTATCTGATGCATTTTTTTTTTTTTTTTATTTTGCTTCTCAGAATGAAATTTTTTCTTTGAAATAAAAAGTATGAATCTCATTGAACAGTTTTCTTTGTTTACTATTTACAATTATTTTTCAATATAATTCAGACACATTTCTGTGTTAAGTTTGAAAGGTCTTACTATGACTTTCTGTACTATTAAAGTACATTTTTTTTATTGGAGGCTTTATATAATTTTAAAGAAACAAGGTAAATAGATTTGGTGACCAAAGTGATTATTATTTAGATTTAAGTTATTCTTTTATATTCTTCCTCCAAGTGGGGAAAAATATTATAATATTTTTGATTGCTAAAAACTTAATTGAGGTAGGAACTAATAATATATGCGATTATTGCGCCACACGCATGTACAACAGAAAAACAATTAGGAGAGATCTAACTTCATTAGTTTAAAGTTTCATTAGTTTTATTAATTTAAACTAGATTCATTCCATTCAAGTATTTTTATTAGGCTTAAAATATGTGATTATTTACTTATATCTGATAACTGAGACATTTACATACAATTCTGGAATGTTATGTCTTCGTTATTTTTTCTGTTACAAACCTATGAAATTGCAAAAAAAGCCAATTTATGATCTAAATGTTTTCCTTATTTTGCAATTTTAATAGAATTATTTTGATTTTATTTATTAATAAGTTCTATTAACAAATTTCTAAGAATTGGTTGAAATTTATCATGCTAGTAATTTGCTTTATCTACATTTTCATAAATTTTTTTCTCGCATGTTTTTTTTTTTTTAAATTTGGATATCTTTTAAAATTTATAAGGTGTTGATATTAAAAACTAATTCATTTTATAACGGTTTCTATAAAACCTCGAAGATTTGAAATCCTTAACAAGTATAAAAGAAATTGTATGGAATGTGTAAGTGTACGAGTTAAAGGAAGATAAGTACTGGATTGGGGTATAAAATAAAGATGTTACTTTTACTAATGAAGGAATTCCATTATACTTCAAGCTTGAGAAACATTATTCTTGTAGAGGGAGAGGTCGTATTGCAATTTTATAATGAAGATGTTTTTTGTATTAATTTTGATTACAGTTATGTAAATGTTAATGCTTCATATATTGAGTTTCTTAGAAGGGAAGATATATAGATAGTATATCAGAATGTTTATTCATTCAATAGGTTTTTTTTTTATAAAACTTAAATAAATCTGTATATGAAAACTACACACATTACCTCTAAAAGTTTATTTTAATGTATTGTAATTATTTAATGATGGAACAGTACACACACAGAATAGCATTTCATATATTAACCCTCTAAGCGGTCTGCACTTAAAGTCTTGCCATTCTGGAGATGCTTCAAAAATGCACCGCACATATTTTTTTGCTTTCAGGTGGGGTTCTCAAAAGTGGTTGAGTCGTATTTTTAAGAATGCGGCTCGGCCGCTGTTGGGAATCTTGCTTGAAGGCAGAAAAAGCATCTCTGGAATGGTGGAATTTTACATGCAGACCACTTGGAGAGTTAAAGCAAAATAAATTTTGAATTGCATAGTGAAATTCTTAAAACACAATTTAATTTAAACTGGTGCAAATCTTTGCATGATACATTTTTAATTTTATTGTAGTTCTAACATATGTAAACTTGGGCATATCTTACCTTGAATTCTGGTTAAACTAACACTAATAAATATAAAATGTTCTTCAATCATTATCTTTTGTTCTAATTTTTGCTCCTTTAAATCTTCTAAATACATCTCACTTGATATTCTGATTAAAAACTTTTTGAATGCATATGAATGTAATTGATAAATTTTCTACTGAATCTTTCTTTTATAATCATTTAAACATAAATTTGTATTCTAATTTTAAAGTTTTTAATTTGAAATATATAGGAAACTGGTATTAAAGTATTTTTTCAATCTTATCTTGTAAAATTCTATTACCTTATTTTCCTGTATATAATCCGCGGATTATGTGTTAAAAAAGTTTCCAATTTCGTTGTGCGTATTATACGCCGCCGTGGATTATCTGAGAAAAAAACATTTTAGATCAGAAAAGCTAACAATAAAGTTTTGAAAGAAATGCCGTTTATGTTTTATAAAATAAATAATAGTTGGCGCTTTCATGACTCGGCTGACGTAATTCAACCATAACTAGCTTTTGTCCAATTACATTCAAGAACGAATTCGGTTCCTCGGAAGGAAAAAACAGTTGCTAGTCGCT
The DNA here is from genome assembly GCA_019973955.1 of Trichonephila inaurata madagascariensis. NCBI lineage: Eukaryota > Metazoa > Arthropoda > Arachnida > Araneae > Nephilidae > Trichonephila > Trichonephila inaurata. The sequence continues at coordinate 95,894 of BMAV01008439.1, read as the reverse complement.
GGCGCCATTTCCAATTCTCTCTTGAATAGAGCTATTACGTCCTTTGAAAGTTTTCATCATGTTGAAGCGAAAGCGTGTAAATTACACTGCAAACTTAGAGTTAAAAGCTATAGAGATGGCTACCGAAGTCGGGAAGCTGCAAGGTTTTTCAACGTTGACGAATCGAATATTCGTTTGCGGAGAAAAAACAAGACCCAACTTCGAAAATTGTGATCGACGTTAAAGAGCCAAACATCGTGGAAAACCCCACTGGCCAGAATTAGAGGAAGAAATAAATAAATGGATTTTAGAAGAAAGAGACAATGGGAAAGCAGTATCGATCTTAATTTTTTTGCTGTTAACTTGCTAAATTAAAAAGGGATTTTTTCCGCGTGCAAAATGTTTTGTTTAACAACTCAAAACATAGATGGCAGTAGCAAAGAATATTTTTGTTTTATTGAGATTATCGTAAAAAATATTATCATACATGTTTAAAAAGACGTTTCATAATAAATTTTGTTTTCTGAACAACTTCTTACTTCTGTTTTTAATTGTCTTGTATATTTTTTATCTTATGTGACACTCATTGTCGACAGTTTATATTTTGGATTATTCGCCGTAAAACTGCCGCGGATTATACGGCGCTGCGGATTATACAATGTTTTTTTTTTACTCGAAAAAAAAAGCTTTGCGGATAATACGCCGCTGCGGATTATATACAGGAAAATACGGTATTTGACTGAATTGCCTTTCAAACTTATTATAAAGCATGTTACAAAGTTGTTAGAGAATTACTGATTTATTTTCATTTCCATTCACTTTTGACTTTATTCTAATCAAATATGTTATAGATTTTTTTCAGTTTGTTGTTTCTCCCCTTTTTGAAACATGGGACCATTTCCTAAAGACTCCATTGTCGCATGAACTCTTAGAGAATCTTCAACATAATTTTACTCAATGGCAGCAGAAGATAGTAGTTCAGCAAGCAAGTGAAGCTGAAAAAATTGAAAGTGAAATACCTCAAATTAAGATAGACTCTACTTCAATATCATCTGAAGCACAGCCATTATCTGAAAAAGATTCAGATGATAGAATGCAATTGCTTTCTGCTGATTCTGACATTGTTCTTAAGCAACACAGATCCAAGAGTGACAGTGGACTGACACCAGGTTTACTTTCCCCAAAAATTCACATGGAGACTTATTCAACTGAGGAGCTTCATCCTAGCACCACGTTATTATCACTTTCCAGCATTACTAACACTGTTCAGTTAAGGCAGGTTTATGCTGCAACCAAAGTAGAGAGTCATCTTATATGCCCTACAGTTTTCCAGCCTCTTTGTACAAATATGGTAACAAAGGAAGCAAACTCTAGTGAAGTCAGTTGTCCAACTACTCAAACTTGTGATGAAGTTTGCTCAAATAATGAGGAAGGTAAAAATGATGATAATGACAATGCTCAATGTTGTGTGAATGTTTCATGTTCCAATGGATGTGGCACTCCAACTACACCAGAAAAATCTCCTACTTTACATATACATAGAACAAAACAAAGGTCTCAGTCTCTAATCAATGATTCTGATGATCTGAAACACTGCGCCCAGGTATTACAAAATCGAAGAGCTTCAGACTTTGATTTTTACCTATACAATAACGTGTGTGCTGCACCTAATTCCATTTCATCCAATTCAAATAAAGAGTCATTGTATGAATTACAACACAGTTTTGAGACACGTTTGTCCTCAATAACGAATGATAGCGAAACTTCCAGTAAATCACCTTCCATAGGTAGTAAAAATAAAAGAACAAATTCACTTACTTCATCAAATATATGTTCAAATAAAGAATGTTCAAGAACTACATGTGTTTGTAGATCAGATTCAGATAAAAAGATTCCATCTTGGTGTTGGCATATCAGCCGCAGCTTCTCTGCAGAAAGACCTATTAGACCAACCCATGACTTTGATTCTCCTTTACCTTCAGGTCATAGTTCTTCTAGTCTAAATTATACTGGACACGGTCGCAGAAGGGGATCTGCCCCTGTAACATATTCTGTCGGTACTGAAGTCGGTGTTAGTCATGTCTCTAGCATAGGGAATATTGATTCCAAAGGTGATCTGACAAGTGGTTCTGAAACTAACTATGCAGCTGGTCGAAGATGGTCAATTCCCATGGAAATATCAGGTATGTTAATTATTTCAGAGTTTGAGATAAATATTGCATTTTTAACTGTTTCTTGTTTTTTAAATATATATTCTTGATCAATTTACATGTGTTGCATATTTTTCTGTATTTATTATAACGTTTTGTTTGGGGGTTTGGAATATTTACTTTGGAAATTCTATGTTATAATGCATTAACTTTTGAATTTTTTTATATTATCTTCGTTATGGTCTCTGTGATTATGAGCTTAATTTATAAGTATTCATAACCATAAACAATCTATTTCCAAAAACTTTGGTATTGGTTTTAATGCTGAAAATCATAGTTAAAGTTCTATGCAATTCATGAAGTTTTGCAACATATTTCTGAATATATGATAAACTAAGCAGATTAAAGGCATTCTTTTTTAGAATTCTACATAAATATTACATACATACAAGTAATATTAATAAATGTCTTAATCCTGTAATTCTTGTGTTGCTTTGATTATAGACAACTTATCTGTAGATCTAGTATATTTGTATTTTAATGTATTTATTCCAAAAACATAAAAAACCTTTTTTATTGCCCTACTATATACTGTGGTGATTAAAACGTTTTTATACTTTTTTTTCTGCTGATGCAAAAAGAAAAGGTGCATAATCTTGTCATATGCCATTAAAAGTTTGTCATTCAGAATATAAGCATTTAGAATATTTAATAAATACTATAATGCTTAGGTGAATGTAATGAAACTTAGAAGGTAATTGTGTTAACTAAAAACTTAAGAAGTGCATACACATTTATAATTGGCATGTTTTGAAACAAGTTATAAATGTTGTAAAGCCATAATTTAATTATAAGAGTTGCATACAAAAGAAAATCATTTGAAGTGACACTTAGCTTACTCAGTAACATTTTTGAGCTTTATGGAAAATATTACTTAAGAAAACATGTTCACTCACATAGATATTTAGAAGTAGTGAGATGAGCTTGATGTGTTTTGTGAGTTTGATAATGTTGCAAAATGAAGATTAATTCAACCGATTTCTATGACAAGATTATATTGGCGTAAATATGATAATTATCGCTTACATAAAAATATTTTACTGTGAATTATCTAGCAATACTGTTAAATGTTTGTTTAAATTTCAAACTTGCAAAATTAACTATTAAACTTTTATTAAATATAACTATTTTTCTCAGTGAGCATTCATTATCATATTTTTAACTAATTTATAAAGTCTGCAAAAAAGGGAGCTTTGGGAAAACCTTATGTCTTATATATTTGTACCATAGATGTGTTTGTTGCTTTTGAATGTTTTCAGCACTTGAAAATAAAAACAGATAACTTTTAAAATAATTCTATGGTGCAATAAATAAGATTGTAGGTTTTCTTCAAAATCAAATATAAAAAAATGATACTTGTTTTACTCATATTTAGTGAAAACCTGCTGCTTTTGCCATATATGATCTGCCATCCTTTTTGTGAAACAAAGCTTTATCATTGTTAACATGGAAGACTTCTGAATTTTACAGGTTGATTCTTGAAATAAAATAACACATGTTAATTGGACAATAAATCAGAATAACTCTAAATATATTGTTTGAAATATAGCGAATCTATGCAAATTGAATATAAAAAGTTTTTCATTTTAGTATTTTTTCAGAAAATTGTAAGATTATATTTTTAAATGGACTTCACATGAAACTGAAAAAAGAATTTATCATTTATTTGCTGATGGAACAAGCAACATTTCTCAAAATATAGGCACAAAGATTTCATCTAATTTCTTAAATTATTTTGCATATTCATACATTTTTTTTAACAGTTTCAATATAACTTTAAGTAATTCATGTGTGGTATGTATAACTTTCATGGGGAAAGATATTTTTAAGTATGATACTAAGATTTATCAGACCACAGAGTTCATAGCATGGTTTGTAAATAATATTCATTATTTATCAGAATCATTTTAGAATTCTATCTTATCACAATGTATTACTTTCTGAAAAATTAATTAACAAGATTATATTCATAACTTTTTTTCTGTTTAACTCTTAATATCTTAGATTAAATTTTTTTCTGTATAATTTATTGATATATTTCCATCTCTTTTATAAAATGAAATATTTATCACTATTCAGCATGTATGTTTACTGTTTAAATTTAATAAAGGGACCAGGAGTAGTTTTATTTTCCCATTCTGTAATTAAGTTTTTATAAATGAATGTAATTTGTTTTGAGTAAACTTTCACTTAACACCTGATGAACTGTTAATTATAGATCGCACGTGCATGTTATGATATAGGTATTATTCAAAGAGAAATGAAAGAATACCATTTATATAACTCTTTGTTTCTCTTTACTAGTTACATTTTAGAAAAATACTTTCTGACATTGAAGGTCTTATGAAGAGATGGTATGCCCAACTTGTGGGTGAGTAGTTAGTATTTGGGTCCTATCTTAGGGGAAGGGTTAGTAAGGGATTTTTTTGATATTTTGGGAAGTATCTTAAAACTTTTGCTTTGCAATATTCCTTTTCTCCCCTTTTTTAAAAAAAATTATTGAGACCAAACAAGATAAATTCTTTCATTTTTTTAAATTTTCAAATATTTGAAAATTAAATTTATGTTAAAATTTCATTAAAAAATACATTTCCATCCATTGATTAAGCTTTTTGATTGTTTTTGTGAGTAATTTTTTTTTTGATATAGTAATAAACAAATTCTGGATTTTAAATTTAAATTTTAAACTTTTTATTTATATTCAATAATTTGTTAGCAGATTGCTAAACATTTTGAATTTAACTTAAATAAAAAAATTCCACAAAGGATCATTTTTCCCTCCAATAGCAAAGCTTTTTTGCTTAAATAATAAATTACAAGAATTGTAGCATCGTTTTTTTTTTCTCAGTCTTTCTTCCAACACTTGGAATTTTCCTATGCATCATAGGTGTATTTAAAGAAAAGCTGGAATATGGCACATGTGTGCCCTTCAAAAAATGATCTTTTTTCTAATATAATACTTGATATATATAAAAATATCATATTATGGTTTACTAATTTACCTATCCACTCTTAATTTTTATTTCTTAATGCCCTTTTATCCTTTATGTGTATATTTGCGAAAATAGTCACCAGGCTCTTGTGTGTATGATTTAATATAATGTATGTGTTTTTTTAAATTTCTATCGTTTCTTTACTGGGATAGAATTTTATTCTGAAATTAAAGTAAAGTAAGAGTTTATACTATTTCTCATAGTTTTGTAAATTCTTATTGTGGCTTTTATTGAATTTAAAAAAAAAAATTCTTACTTTTATGTATGTGGTTAAACTTTTAGTGATAAATTGCAAAATATATGTAATTTGTCATAGAAAGATATTTGAAGTTTTCATCATAAGTATTTTATTTTAAATTGCTGTTAGAAATGTTTTTCTAGATTTTATCTTTACATATTTTCCTTCATTTTTATATGCATCTGTTTCATAAATAATATAATCTATATTAGCTGTGTTATATATAATTGCTTTGATGCATATATTCTACATTGCTAAAATATTATGAAAGTTGTGCTTGAAATATTTTGCCTTAATGTCTTAAGGCATTTTTTCTTTTGTAAATGTCATTCTGTTTCAACTGTTTAAACTACATTTTTATCCAGTCTGTTAGATGTTTATTGATAATTTTATTATTCTGTTAAAGTAATTTTTCAGATTGTAATTTCATTGTACATTTTATTTCTTATCTCGTATTCAAAATGGGATTCTCTCTATTATTTTTTTAAAAAATTTAAATACGTGTAGAATGTAATTGTTCTGAAAGTTGGTATAACAGTTGATTTTTATTTATAAATTTATATACATATATTTTTGTCAAATAGTAATATGCTTCATAATTCTTTTATAGATATGAAAGTACCCATTTCTCCTTCAAATGTTTCAGAAAACAACTGCCCTACCATTCTTAGTACAAGGAGAAGTAGTTTTGGTTTATTGGAGCCCCTTCTTGCTGTGTCTGCTTTAGAAACGGAAAATTCTAGAAGACAGACCCATTCTCCATTGCTTAAGCCAGTTCATCATAGCTGTCGCATATTTTCCTGTCATGAACAAAAAGACCAATTTGAACATAGAGACAAGAAGACTGTTACATCTTCCTACTCTTTTTTACCTTTTACATCATCACCACCACAAACATCAGTACAAAGAAGAGGTTCTTTACCAGCTGATCTCTACAACAGTGGAGAAAAAAAGGAATTCTCTGAAACTAAATCAAGTTTTCTATTTGATCATGGTCGCATGCATGGCTCACCTGGTGATCTCTTAAGTGTACTTATTGGACCGTCTGGCATGCTCAATACAATGCACGATATCGTCAGCGGTCAGACTATCTCTGAGCGATCATGTACTGCTGCTCAAAATAGCTCAAGAAGGAGATCTGGTGGATTAGAAATGTGTGTGTTGAGTGGTTTATGGAGATCGCGAACTAATGACATGGCTATGAGTGTAGGTATGGAGAGTAAATTAAATTTACGCAGGCAACTACTTGAAGCTTGGACTTCTTGGAGAGTAGAGCAGGGTAAAATCAACCCCAATGTAGGCACAACTTCAACCATATCTGCTCTTGGTCCACAATTTGTGTATCAACAAAGAAGAAACTCTGTACCACTCAATGTATCACTGTTGTCTGTAAATTCAGGTAGGTTACAAATCTAGAACTGTTATTGTGCTCTATATTTGTGCATTAAATTTTAAGTTTGTTGTACTTTTTGCAACTCTCAATGTTCGTTCCCAAAAATCAAGTTAATTTTAGTAAAAAGTATTTGAGGGTAGATGATGCATGATAAGTATGCTATTTGTTACAAGGATTTGAAATAAATCTTATATGTGCTCTCTTCACACAAAAATGTGTTTTCTACAAAGACGTGTTTTATTCTTTATTTCTTATTATTATTTATATGTTTGTTAATTTCTAAGAAATTTTCAGTGTAGTTATTTAATTTAGAGAATCCTTAAAATTTCAAACAGTTAGCATAAATTTTTATTTGCTTTGTGTATGTATTCAAATTATAATTTATAAAATAATTAACATAATTTGTGTTATAAGAACTTATTTTAGACTTTGTAATTCTTTGAGACAGTTGGTTATAAGCTGAAATATTTTACTGCTGCATTTTTTTATTGGATTGATTTTATAAAGCTAACAAATGTATAGTTTATTAATATTCATCTTTTAAATTTCAATTATAGGACATACATTTAAAAGTTACATCATTACGCTAAAAACAATGAAATTGTATTTTTTGTTAATATTACCTAATTTATCTACAGAAAGCTTATTTTTGTTTCCCTGATGTTACAGAAAATACTCTCGGTGGTGAACAGGTTAGCTGAATCCTTCAATTTGGAAGAACTTTGTTTTTAGTGTAGGTTCTCTGCATGCAAAGAGGAAACAGGAAAGGTGTATTAAATGTATCATTTCCCATATCAACTATTATATGTAATATAAAAGATTCAATGAAATAATGATCTGAAAAGCTGTCTTCATGTAGGAATACTTTTGGTGTTTTCTGAGGTTTATGAAAATGCATATTTGGAAACAGTTGTTTAGCTACATATGTCATTATAATAGTCTTGAATGGTTAAATAGTCCTGAATATAGATGGTAGACTTTGTGTGTATTCCGACTTGGACTGAGATTGTATATCTGTGTGGAAAGATATCCTCCTTTTCCTTCATTGTGCTGAACAATTATTCCGTAATAAATTTGTTTTAATTGAGAACCATTCTTACCAATTGTAAACACTCATTAATTTATTTAGTATTTTATTCATAACTTAAGTAATTTCAAATACTATATCAAATCTTTGTATAATAAAGTGTTTTTAATTTATTGTCATTAATTGTTTATATGTGAACTTTAATGTCAAATAATAAACAAATGAAATCATTAACAAGTGCAATTTGTGTGTAGTTTTTTTGTCTGAAACATTTAGTTTATATTATTTTATGTGGAATTAAAGTTTTCAGCATTTTTCAACAGTTTTGATGTCTCTGAACAATTATGAAAATACCAAAATTTTAATGTGATACCACTGAAGGAGCAACATTGCAAAATGATTTTACAGGATAAAAAAAAAATGTTCTGTTTTTCTATATAATTACATGTATTTAGTATTTTTGAGAAATAATGCTTGAAACAAAATTCCATGCTTTGAAAGATGTTTATTTTTTCCCCTTTATTTCTGAATAAATATTAGGAAGTAAATATTAGGAACCTTCTCCACAATGTTGCAATACTAATTTTTTAAAGTAATATATAAAAACAAGTCTAAAGGAAAATAAATAAGTCAGTTTAAGCAATTTTCTAACAAAATTTCCTTTGTTTTTAATAGTAATTTAGATTGTGTTTTTCTCAAATATTCCCCTGTATACAGTTTTGAACAAAGTGATTTTATTTTTTTTACTGAATATTTGTTCTATAGAATCATTTTCTTAGATTTAAAACTGTGTCACATCATTGTTTTCTTGAAAAGGAGGTAAAACCATTTACCGTATTTTCCTGTTTATAATCCGCAGCGGCGTATTATCCGCAAAGCCTTTTTTTCCGAGTAAAAAAAAAACTTTGTATAATCCGCAGCGCCGTATAATCCGCGGTAGTTTTTACGGCGAATAATCCAAAATATAAACTGCCGATAATGAGTGTCACATGAGATAAAAAATACACAATATAATTAAAAACAGAAGTAAGAAATTGTACAGAAAACAAAATTTATTATGAAACGTCTTTTTAAACATGTATGATAATATTTTTTACGATTAATTATGATAAAGCCCCTGAGAATGTATATTAAGTTCCCAAAAGAATAATTTTATAGGAAATTAATAACGTTCTGATGTTCCCCAGCTGACTCAAACATATATTCTTATTTTTCAAATAATTGTCAGAAAAATAAATGGAGCGATTGAAGTGCTTTGATAAAAGCACATAACCGCTACTTTATGATTGGTGGGTTGTGGGTTCTAAATCCTAATTCCACAAAACGCGACCCTTCGAAATAATGAAGAGAATAATGCCTCTTAAATTTAACTTTTCCCTGAGTTCTCACATTGTATGACGAAGATATAAAAGTATGGTACGAGCTCAAGCTCCTTTTTGAGTGTGTTTCAAAATAAGGAGGTCTGTTAATTTTAACATTTTTTGTAGCTTTACATAAATTGACATCAAAATTTAAGTAATTTTTATTTCTTATTTCAGAAAACTGGAAAATTAATCTGATTTAAAATGAGAGATTAATTTTGCTCATTAAATAAAAACTTTTTTACATAAAATAAAAATGTTATGGAATATTTTAACTAAAATTGTTTCACTTAAATAAACTTTCTGAATCTTTGTTCTGTATGCAAAAGCGATATTAATTGATGCGAGATAAATGTTTCAGATATTTTGTAACTATTGAATTATGAGTTGTTACTACCAATATTTTAACTATATTGTTAAATAAAAAAAATGTATGTGAAACCGATTAAGATAAATCTCCGTTGTTTATAAAATTATCAAATAAATGGAACGTTAAATTAGATATTTATTTCTCAGGAAGCTAATTTTATAAATTATCATAAAATACGCCTAATATGTTGTAAAATCTGTTTACAGCGAACTGTAGAAAATGAAAATTTCAGCGCAATTTTGACTTTCAAAGGATTTTATTCTGTTTCTCAATTCAAAGTGGTAAGTCTTTATTATTTTTTAATTGAGTTTAAAATGCGAGATATCGTCATGTGTTACATAACAAGATTCGATAAATGATTTCATTGATGTAATCTAACCGCTGCATCTGGATGTATCTATTAGTAGAGACTCTCGTATCTGATACTCTTTCCCAGTGATCGGCAAACCTTTGAAAGGAAGAGACAAGCTGTGTTAGGAAAACAAGATAACGGGTATCAGATAGCCACATACGCAAGCGCCTGAGGGAAAGAGCAGCTTTCGGTAGCAGTAGTAATTAAGACTGTTGCACTTTTCCAATTAACACATTTTCTTTTATAATATTTAAATAAAGCTTTCACGGAAAGTAATTTTTTTCTTCGTTCCTTCAAAAAAAAACTTTCGAAGATATTTTTATTTCTGTGGCTCAATGCAAGAACAACCGTGTCAAAATATAATGTTGGATGTAAAATTCCAAGCGTCGTAAAAAAAGGTTTTCTACCAATAATACCGTTAGAATTTTTATTCTGAATTTTCATGTATTAATACAGGGTCAGGCATATTAACCTTCCCAGTTTCTAAAGGCAGTTACAAACAAATAAAACAAGATACAGAGAAAAGTCTTTTATTGGTGAACAACAGATACGATGCCATTTTACATTAATTGGTTTTTAAAAATTATGTCCTCTAAATGGTGTCCTCCGATGGTGATACATTGACAAAATCTTTCCCGAAAGTTCTTCAGAACATTCCCCCTGGCGCTGTTTTGATTTCGTCTAATGAGGTCCACTTCCACTTGTCAGGAACTGTGAATAAACAAAATTTCGTTACTGGGTGGCAGAAAACCCTCAACTGCTTCGCCAACGACCACTTCAAAGTCCTCGTGTGACAGTTTGGTGCTCCGTTGTTGAATTTGGTGTGTAGGGTCCTTAATTTTTCAAAGATAAACAATCGGTAATGGTTACTTCAGATCGCCACTTCCCATGATCGAGACCTTCCACCAACCAAAGTTAAACCAGTTTCTTGAGGACAGTGAAGAAGCAGAAATATGGCTCCAAAAAGACGGAGCCACACACACAGATCACACTTCATGGCGTTCGGTGGGTATTTTGAGAGTTGTTTCCTGGACGTCTTCTGTCTTTGCTAGAAGACATCGCCGGCCCCCCCCCCGAATCACCTGATTTATCACCTTATGATTTTTTTTATTTGGGAACACTTAAAGGCACAAGTGTAAAAACGTCCTACAACACTGCAAACACTAAAAGAGGCAACCACCTAGGCAGTTGCTGTCATTCCACCGGAAATGATGCGAATAACTATGAACAACTTTCGGGAAAGACTTCGTCAATGTGTCACCATTGGAGGATGCTATTTAGCGGACATAATTTTTAAAACCATTGAATGTAAAATGGCATCGTATTTGTTGTTCACAAATAAGACTTTTCTCTGTATCTTGTTTTGTTTGTTTGTAACTGCTGTAAGATCGTCTTGTTGTTGAATGAATCATCACTCAAATTAACCGGATTTACCGTATTTATTATTTTCTTCAAAACACATCACTATATTTAAAACTCTATTTACAATTACAAATCGCATAGGGAACTACAGGCATCGTCCTCCATTTTCACGTTCGAGACTACTTCTCTCCTTCCCGCTCAATGGCCAAAAACAGTTCACAGCAGCGCCCTCTTTCTAGTCTATCGTGTGCTATGTGTCAAGCCTCCTAGTGCAATATGTGCCACGCCGTTACACTGCCTTTTGAAGCAGGGGAGGTTTAATATGCCGCACCCTGTACTAATAATTGAAATTGACTGTGATTGTTCCTGCGTATAAAAGTAATTTCAACTCTTTTTACTAACCCTTAAACATGTCATAAAATACAGAATGTGTTTCTGTCACTTCTGCTGGGTTCTTATGTGCATCTCTTACTCATATTAAAGATTAATACCTAATTCGTGTATGCAAATTAGCAAACGTTGTTGTACATCACTAGAGGCGTGTATTTCCATTGCGGATTTTCTCCCAATAAATTAGACTTTTACTGCTTTAGAACCAATGGTAATATTTTCAATGTTTCTCGATGCACTTTATCAATGAACGACATTTTGATACATACATCTTAAGCTAGTCAAATGTTTAAATTTAGATGTAAATAAGGTACATTTTTTCAATAGATAATTATAAAAGAGAAAAACAATAAGTTTTAGTTAGTCTGAAGAACCACAACCGCGTCTACACAAAGATCCGCAGTTTGCCAACCCCTGCTTTATCCCATCTTTGACTTCCATGTTAAGTAATGCAGGGGTTTAAAAAAATCACTCAATATTCCCTCCATCAGTCAGGTATTTTTAGTTGTAAAATTTATCCTAATTAACCTACAACCACAAAACTTTTACTATGTAATTACCATGGAAAATAATTAAAAGTCGCGAAAAATTTTCAAATTCCTGTAAATTCAAATTCTGTAAAAATGCGGAAAGGATAACAAACTGAATATGCTCCGATGTCAAATTGACACTGACGGACGTTCTAGTGTTAGTTGAAAAAAATTATTTAATTATAATTTTTTGTTTCCTTTCATCTTGTAACTTACTACAAGTTTAAGTTATTTTTATAACATTTTAAATTTTAAATGCAATGTATTCTAATTTAATTCAGCCAAATAATTATTTTAGTATCCTGAAAAAAATAAAATTAGTTATCACACAAAAACTTTTTTTAAAAAAAGCCAAAATGTGTTAATTTTACATTCTTTCTTTATTTTTTTGACATCTTTATAAGTACCAAGATATGACTACTAAAATCTACTAAAAGATAAGTCTACTAAATCATTAACCCCAAGATCGTTTCTAATCCAGTACATAAATAAGATGTCCAATGAATTTATTGCATGAATTCATACATTTATACTGAACTTTCATATACAAGTTTTATAAGAAATTCTCAAACAAAAAGTACACAAAATGCAAAATCACAAGAAAATTTACTCTACAAAAGTATATGCGAAAAAACTTCTCAACTGTGACTGCATCATTTGCCGTATCTCTAGCATTTCTTTCTGAAGTTTCTTACGTATCATGCTAACATTAAACTTAAAATTTTTCTATGGTTAATTGGAAATGTGTATGATGTGTGTACCTTTTAATTTTAACCAATAATATATATTTACCTCTACAAATAAAACGCTCATGCGTTGTGATATAAAACATATACAACTTATTGTTATAAAAAATACACGTTAAACTTATACTTGCTTATTTTTTTTCTATCACGCTTCCATTCGAATTATGTTTATTGTTAATAGCCCTCTAGCCTTCTAGGGTCGGACAAACCAGACCCCACACGGGGTGACATTTGGGTTGAATTTGATATATACACAATACTGTTCGAATTAATTGGGACAAATGGAAAAAAAAATTTAATACCTCAACTTTTAATCATTTCATACCTTAAATAGACTGAAAAATCTCTATATTAGTATAAAATATGTCCTCCTTTAGCAGAAATGACCTCTTCAACACGTATTGGTAGTGTAGTGCACGTATTCTTGACTTCATCATCGGGAAACCATACTTGCATATCACTATTTATCATTTATTCTGTTGTCTAACAATTCATCTTAACTAAATGATTCTTGAGAATATGCTATAATTTTTCAATAGGGTTTAGGTCTGGTGAATTACCAGGCTAATCAATTGCTTTTATTTTACTCTCCTTCATAAAAGTCTGGATCAATTTTGAATTGTGACAAGGGGCCAAGTCATGCTGAAATGTTCCGTCGAATATTTCCATGAATGGAACAATCCTATTGTGTAATATTTCTACGTATTTGACAGAATTCAACATGCTTTTATGAGAAATTAAGTTTCCAGTGTCATTTGTTGTGAAAAACCCAGAACATCTGCTTAGAAGGGTGTTTTGTAGTCTTGTATATGATCTGGTTCCAGAGTTTCTACTTCATTTCGTCTAATTACTTTTGATTTGTATCCCTGCACAAATAAATGTGTTTCACCACTGTTAATTCCCTTCTTCCAGTCGTTAACACGGTAGTTCTCAAACTGTGGGGCACGCCCCCTAGGTGGGCGTAATAGCATTATGAGGGGGCTCGAGCATATTGAAAAGTTGAAAACAAAAGATTATTTTTAAAAAATTATTAATTTACTGAAAATAAATAAAACTCTGACATAATAAAAAAATAAATTACATTCTTACTCTGATATAATACACTTATAAATATATTACTGCGCAATGCATTTTATGTTTAATTTATAACAATAATAAGTTAAGAATAATTTTAATAATTACCAGTGACGCCACATGGGCTTGTCATATATAAAATTATATGCAAACATTAACACTTATCTTAATAATTTGTACAGTTTATGATTAGTCTCTAAAATGCCGATTAAAAATTACATGATTCACTCCCCAATGCCACCGGATAACACGTGGCGAGCGTATGTGGTGTTTGGGGGTGGGTAGAAAATGAGTAAATGCGCACAAATCATTGCTTGCTGGTTTCTACATTCCAAGTAAAAATAAGTTTCTACATACTAAGTAAGTTTCTACATTCGAAATAAGTAAATCCCTCACAAACATTGTCAAGATCATTTTATTGCATTCCAAATGCCTTTGGAATAAATTTTTATGATAGCAGTTCACAGAAAAGATCGTACTTTGGAAAGACGTATGTATACGTCCGGGGCAAATAACGTGCAGGTTGAGTGAGTCGTTTATATACACACTTGAGGTTACAGTTGCATTGTAGGTTTAGCATCAAAGCATAGTATTATTGAATTTAATACATTGTTATTGTATGGAAGGGGGGCGCGATGAAAATTATGATTGAATATTGGGTCGCAAGTATTGAAAGTTTGAGAAGCACTGCGTTAACAGCCCATGCTAAACGTTTTTTCATCGTTTTCTGAGTTAGAAATTGTTTTTTCCTCGATCTTGTGGCCTTACAATCAACTTCCAGAAGACTTTTCCTGTACAGTTGAGGTACTCACTTCGACACCATAATCCAATAAATCTCTTCGATGGTCAATGCTCGTCTTTCTTGGGTTTATTTGTGATGTTTCTTATTAGAATTTTATCAGTTTTTGGAATAGTTTCCCATTTGCGCCCACATCTTCCTTTTCTTTTTGGCGACATTGATCTGGAATTTGGAAAAGTTCTTAAAATTCTTGAAACACTTTATTTGTCCACACCAACTGCCGTAGCTAGATATCTCAGTCATAGAAGTATGTTCATGAAGGAGGAATATTTTAGAACGCTTCCTCGGAGTAATATCCATCTTTGAACAAGCACAAATAATACGTATTACACGGAACGGAAAATTATAACCACCAGCTGCCACACTAAAAAAATTCACAACCGAGCTACTGATGAACTCAAACCAGTCAAACTATTAAATTATAATCGTGGTCAATATGTCACACTACCTCTATGCAGGAATAATCATTTTGATGCGGTTTGGAACATCACTGGTAAGCACATATCAACATTAACGAAAAAAATGTTTGTCCCAATTAATTCGAACAGTATAGTATAAATATATATTTGTGTGTGTTACAAAAAATTTGATATATTTTCGTAAATACTATTGGGTATGCATTTGATGTTTCATTTATTGTATCTTCCTTCCTTATTTCGTACTCTTTATGTTTAATGACAGTTTCCTTTTATGTTGAAACTTAAGAGTTCGAAGCAGGATTATGTGTTCAGTCATGAAATTTGATAAGTTTACACATCTTTCAAGAAGTAACTCTCTCCATCCCGGAGTTGGGTCACTTAGGACATTCCTTTCTCTCATACGTCGTCCGGTGTTAGCTATCCAAAAGGAAACAGGTTCAATAAGAGTTTTTTTCCGCGATAACCATATCAATTTCTGACGATTTTAATTCGATTTCTTTAAAGATTGAACCATTTCCATTGCATTTGTTCTTCAAGAATCAGTCTTCCTGTTGTGTTCCTGACCCGGGGCTCTCTCGTCAACCACCAGGCCATGTGAGTTCCCCCTCCATTGCGTGAGGGGAGCAACTACTCAACCCTCACTGGAGGGTTAACTATAACCGGTTTCGTTTTTTTTACCACTACTCACGTGGCGATTGGCTTGTGGGCTGTATATAAGAAGTGCTCTTATAGTAAAATTACATATACGTGGCGACTTGCTAAAAGTGTTTGCTTCTCTTTGACTTTTAACTTAAAGAACCAAATTTGATTTTAAATTAATCATACTTTTTACATTTTCTGGCGCCCCCGGTTTTTAAGCAAGTCTGTTGAAAGTTTGAGAGTGAAGCAGTGATTGCTGCGATCAAGTTTTACCATGTGCTGCAACTTTTATTGAAGAGACGTTGAAAGGGGATACTTAATTACCCGATTTGTACGCCTTACAAAGACAAATAATGGACAAGTTTTTAAGGGTGAATACCGTCCAGGAGCATATTTTGGAATTGCTTCTGGGTGATGAAACATTGAGTGGTGAATATGAAGATGACTTCAAAAAAAGGGGAAAAATATCGTGATAAAATGAATCGGTTATCTGCGGAGCTGGAGTATGCTATTAGTCAGTCTAAATAAACCGCAAAGTGAAGCTGAGATCTCGCAGAATAACACCAGAAAATTTAAGCTTTTCAAACTGGAACTAGCAAGATTTAATGGTGATCCAAAGGACTTTCTCAATTTTTGGTCTCAGTTCGAAAAAATTCTCATCGATTCGGACATTGATGACGATGATAAATTATATTATCTTATTCAATACAGTGTTACAGGCTCAAAAATGTTCAGACTGGTAAGTAGTTTTCCACCAACAAAGGAAAACTGCAGCAAAGCTGTGCAACAAGTCAAGGAGCTATTTAGTCGAGAAGATCTGCTAGTACAGATTTATATAAGACACTTGCTTGGTTTAGTTATGCAAAATGCTACTGGAAAGACAAAGCTGGAACTATCTGAACTTTATGATGTTTTAAAGAGCAAACTCCTAGCTTTAGAATCGCTAGGGAGAACGCAAGAAAAGTTCGCCGATTTTTTTGGAGCCCCTCGTGGAGTCGTGTTTACCGGAAGCCATGCTACGGACCTGGGAGAGGTGCAGGAATGCTGACACTACATCGGAAGGTTAAGACAACGGCCGATCTCTCGACAGATTAATGACTTTTCTCCGCAAAGTAGTTGCATTGGAAGAAATGATTCTCCTCGCTCGCACCAGACTGGGGTCCACGCAACGTCTGAGAATCAAAGCCACCGCAGAGGAGCCATCTTTGGCTACAAGTGCTGCTCTCGTTAACACAAAGGTATAGAGGTCGGGCAAGCTAAAATTTTGTTTATTTTGTTCTCAATGTAATCACTGGAGCTCTGACTATCTCATTGCTAAAAAATTGTCGTTAAATGATAAAAAGAGTATTTTAATTATAGAAATCGTGCATGTTTTCGATGTTTAAATAAAGGTCATAATGCTCGTTCTTGCAGATTAAAAATGTGAAAGTGCAGGAATTGTGACGATAAAGGCCATCACACTTTATTATGTAATAAAAATGAGGAATTTGATTTAAAAAATGAAACAGTTGGGGCTACCATTAGTAACTCCCTTGCCAGTCAGATATTTCATTAGGAACTGATGTAATTAGAGTAATTTTGTCAGGTAGAACAATAAAATTAATGTCGGGTCTGATAGCTATTGGTACTGTGTTAGGGTTCACTTTAATGGATAAATCGAGCCAAGTAGTTAATGATAATACTGAGGTTTCCGTACCGGCCACTCGGGAGAGACAATTAAGTATGTTTTTAAATCAACTGAATATGTTACAGAATTATGGGACATTGAAACTATAGGGATCAGAGATCCAGTAGAAAATATTAAAAATGAGATACAGCATTCAGATATGATTGAAAGATTTCAGAAAGACATAAAGATACTTCCAAGTGGCAGATATGAAGGGGCGTTACCTTTTAAGATAGAGAGCCAACTAGGGGATAATAGTCTTAACTCTGAAAAGACTTAAGAGAACGTGTAAAAAATGGGGGAGAAAAATTCTTTGAAAGAATTGTGACGGGCTCACGCGTCTCTTCTGTAACATAACCTCTGGGTTCTTTGACGGCCAAGATTAATGGCAAATCTTTTCCAACCCAAATCCAAGAAATGCGATTGTAAAATGCAAATAAGATAGCTTTTAAAAGAACAGAAGTTTTGGTAAGCGGGATGGCAATTTAGAGAAAGCTATGTTTAGAAGAGATAGAAGTGTGAATTGACGGCCTATCAAAAGATTACCAAGATTTCTAGCCATTACTACAAAGTGCATACTATTGCACGCGTACCTAAAAGTCTCTGAACAGTGATTGAATCTTAGCTCGAATCAAGGTAGGACTGATTATTTGATATTAGGACTTGTAAAATTATCAGAATTGAAAGTAGGCGGATAATATAATTGTTTAGATAAGTGATCCAAGTTACGTGATTAGGTTTAACTACAGCTGTGTGTTTGGTTTATTCTCACTTAATATAAGTTTATCTAATTTATTAGAAATTTAAGTTATATTCTTAATAAAGTCATATTAAGAATTTTAAAATATCGATTCATTTCGAGAATCCCACACCTCTAATTCACGCTGACAATCAAAGATATCGTTGCCATAGAACGACCATATCACAGAATATGCTAGTATTTTTGCTGAATAAGAAACATTCAAAATTATAGAAAAGGTCACTGAAACCAAATTTGAAACTGATGCTTATTATCTTCCCCATAGAACCGTGTTTAAAATTTCTGAAACAACAAAAATAAGACTTGTTTTTTGATGCAACTGCTAGAGAAGGAAATAATCCTTCGCTTAATGATTGTTTACTTAAAGCTTCCTAATTTAATAGAGTTGATACCGGATATTTTGGATAGATTTCGTATGTACCCTATTGGTTTATCGGCTGACATTGAAAAGGAATTCTTACAAATAAGTGTCACGCCTGAACATGGGGAATTTTTAAAGTTTTTCTATCCTTATGAAAACAATGAAATAGTTTATCGTCATTGTCGTTTGGTGTTTGGGGTGTGTTCAAGCCCGTTTTTGTTAGCTGCTTCTATCAATCACATCTACTAGATAACACTCACTCAAAATATATGGATATTGTATCTTAGCTTCGCCATTCTTTTTATGTTGATAATTGTGTTACCGGAGTATCAGATACGCAGGAGATTGAGTCATTTGTCAATAAGGTTCGAGAAATTATGTCTAATGGATGCTTTAATTTGACTGGATGGGAAAGCAATGTCAAAAAAGAATTTATTTCAAAATGTGAGGGAGATACAAATGTATTGAGTTTAATTTGGAATTTGGATAGATATACTCTAAGATATACGGTTAATAATGAAATTTTGGAAAAACTGACAGAAATGATCAAAAGAACAATTTTATCGGCTATTCAGGGGATATTTGATCCTTTAGGGATTTTTTTTTAACGGCTGCTACTCTATTACCCAAAATGTGGTTGCAAGAAACTTGGAAAGTGAAATTAGCTTGGGACAGTCCCCTACCACTTGGATTGTGTAATAAATTTGATAAATGGTTTAAAGCAATTTTGCTGCTTCAAAATGTAGAAATCCCTAGATATTGTGAAATGAATTCGATTCATACCTTCATGTTTTTGTAGATGCTTTCAAAAATGCTTATGCTGCCTGCATCTTTGTTAGGACTAAATTAGCATCAGGAATTAAATTACATTTACTTAGAGCTATGGCAAGAGTAGCACCTACTAAAAGTGTGTCAATCCCCTGTTAGAACTACTAGCTTGTTGTGTGAGAGGCAGATTAGCTAATTCCATTAGAAACTCACTTGATATACCTGATTTAAAAATAACATATTGGTCAGATTCTATGGTAGTCCTTTATTGGATAAAAAATAATGGGGAATGGTCAATTTTTGTTTCGAACCGAACTAAGGAAGTAGCTAAAATTTCTTCTCCAGAAAACTGGAGGCATGTTCCAGGGCGAATGAATCCCGTAGATGTTCTATCTCGTGGATGCTCTCCACGACATCTATTAGAAAGTAAATGGTTTGGTGGTCCAGAGTGGCTTTTCTGGGGGATCCTATAACTTGGCCAACAAATGAGTTAAAATGTGAGGCTTAAGTTTTCGATTGTGAGAGAAGAAAAATTAAACTGTGTAATCTTAATGTTACAGATACGAGAGAAACGTGGTATTCAATAAAATTCTCTAATTATCACTCTATTGTTCGAAAGACGGCTTGGGTTCTGAGATTTTTGAGTAACTGTCGCAGACAATTAAAAAATAGAAATTTAGAGGAACTTTCAACATCTGAAATTGAAAAGGCTGAAAATACCTTAATATACTCTATACAAAAAGAATATTTTCTCGAAAATAACAATATCCCACATATAAAAACATTTGTAGACAATGAGGGCTTAATTCGGGTTAAAACTAGAATCACAGAGCGAAAGGATAATTTTAATTTTTTGTCTTCTATTCTACTTCCAAATAATTGCATTTTAACTCGGAGGCCTCCATAAATAAACTCCTTATGGCTCCTTGAACACCATAAGAAAAACTGTCATGCAGGTACGCAAATGCTTGTCTCGATCCTTAGAGAAAAAATTTGGATTTTAAGGGCAAGGAGGACAGTCAGAAATGTCATTCAAAATTGTGTTAAATGTAAAAGATACAACGCTGGACCAGTTAAAAGTGAATCTGTATCTTTACCGGCTGATAGGGTAAGGATGCTGATGTGTATGAAGTGATAGGCATTGATCTTGCCGAACCTCTCTTCCTGAAAAATGGTGAAGAAGTGTCGGTTGTTCTCTATACATGTGCAGTGCATTTGGAGCTGGTTACAGCATTGCCAACCAATAATTTTTTGCTGTGCTTACGTCGCTTCATAGCCAGAAGGGGCAGGCCTTCTGTTGTGTACTTTGATAATGGAACTAATTTCAAAGGTGTTGTCCGGGAATTCAAAGACCTGGACTGGGTGAAGATTGAACGGGAACGTTTTCTATGTCACTACTGTTTTTGTCTGAGTTGAATCAAAAAGGGGGAGGATTTTGTGTTCCAGACCCGGGGCTCCCTCGTCAACCACCATGCCATGTGAGTTCCCCTCCATTGCGTGCGTGAGCAACTACTCAACTCTCACTGGAGGGTTAACTATAACCGGTTTCGTTTTTTTTTACCACTACTCACGTGGCGATTGGCTTGTGAGCTGTATATAAGAAGTGCTCTTAATAAAATTGCTTATACCTGGCGACTTGCTAAGTGTTTGCTTCTCTTTGACTTTTAACTTAAAGAACCACATTTGATTTTAAATTAATCATACTTTTTACACTTCCTTCTGCTTTCAGTCTGTTGTTGTATTTTGTGCTATTTTCGAATATGGATATTTCTAGTATCATTGGTGAGCACCAGGATATTTTTTTTAAAGAATGAGAGCATTGTGCTTTTAGTTATTACTATAAATCTCACATTTCCGTTTTATTTTACTTTTTAAGAATGCTTTTTTGTACGCTCCTGGTTCGATGAAAATTCATTGAAGGAATTCGCAGTATTTTTGGAGTATTGCATGTCGTCAGCACTCAATTGATATTCATTATTAATTTTAATACATATTATGTAATTATTTTATTGATAATATAATATAAAAATTATATAAACATCATCATATATCATAGTTACTATTCATTTATATTCTATGATATACGGGATATTATTATTATTATATATAAATTTCTTATAATATTATATTGATATTGGTTATTTTTAATCTATTCCTATATTTTTCATTTGAAATGTAATTCAAAACAGTTTCTTACAATAATTTTCCTGACGATTGGTTATCGCTAGGCCACCATCTTGGATTCCACGTAACTCGACAACATCCTCTGTTTGGCGCGCAGCACACCTATATCAAATTAGTTACCTTTGTGGAGTTACGCAGTCTGATAATTAGTCCGACGATATATGATTTGCCTATTATATTTTTATGGTTTTCTTTATGTTTATCATATTTGTAATTTTTTTTCTACGTATAGAACATGATTTAATGTATTTTTTAGCGCAATTTAGCTATTTTGAGAGATTTTTCTTAAAAAAATATGATTTCACGCCTTTTTTAAACAGATTAATTATGTAAATAAATCTTTAGATTATCTTACTTTTAGTAAACATTAAAACCTAGCATGGAATTTTAAAGTAAAGTAAGAGCACCAAAATTAGGTCACTGGAACGAACTTCTGAAATGGGCTCTCAAATGAAAATAAAGTTCTAAAAATAGTGAGAAAATAAACTCGTTTATATAAAATTTGAATGGGATACTTTGAATAAATGTAAGAAATTGTTAAAAATGTTATCTCCTATTTCGGCGTTGTAATATCATTAATACATTGATATTAATTCCATTAATAATATCAATGTATTAATGAATTTTTTTTTAGTTTTACACCAGTAAACAAAGTTATTTTATCTATACAGCACAACTTAGATAAGATATATATCTATGTCATTTAATATATATATATAAGCTTTTGTAAAAATAGTATTGAATATTGCATTTCTCTCTAAATCAAGAAAAAGATCAATTTCTGTAATAAAATATGCAAGATAATAGAATATATCATTGGCGCAAACAGTTATGCTTATTAAAATATAAATAACAATACATAGTAAAAATCTCTAAAAAATTATTTCAGGAAAATAGAGAAAGATTTTGTGAAAACAAAGAATGTAGATCTTGCGTTTGAAAGAAAGTACGAATAATTAATTTATTGAAAATGTATGAAAAAGAAATATTTGCCTTATGAATAACGTGAATTACATGTAAAAAGAAGTGAACTAAGCCCTTCTCGCTCTCGAAATTTCTCATAACTTATAATGTAAGTCAGAGAATACGACAATGTGCACAGAGTCCTCCAAAAATTAAGGAAAAAATGTTTTTTTGGAGATAACTTTTGAGAAAAAGAGAGAATTTAGTTAAATTCAAGTCAATTAAGATGCATTATATATAAAGATTATGCAGCTTAATTGACTTGAATTTAACTAAATTAAATGCACTAAATAAATGTATACATATATTTAGTGTATGTAGCATTTTTAATGATTTTAATTAACGGTTTATGTATTTAATAATACTGTTCATTCTTTGCCAAAAATTATATTGGAATAATTTTAAAATCTTTACAAAATTTTTGTAATTGTATGGAATATTTCCTTCCTTGGTAGATTAAGTTGCCCCGTGAATATCAGTATGGAAAAAAATGAACCTGATATACTGCAGCCCATATAGGCTTCTAGAGAAAAGATTTAGTGCAGCAATTGCTCTGCCAAGATAGTTCCAAAAGTGCTCTTTTGGATTAATGCAATTACTCCATTAGTCTCATGCGCTGAGGAATGATGTATATGTATACAAGCATAACTCAATGTGGTTTATAATTATCGGGAATCAGAATAAAATTATCACTAATGCTGCAGAATAGAATCTCGTGTGTTGATCAAGGATTTCGTCTCGATACATTTTACCATTCACAGTGCTTCTGGAATACTGGCGAGTTTGTGTAATTTCCCAAATAGATTTATGCACATTCCCGCATCATTGTTCCACCTCCACACTGTAAGCGTATTTTTATTAATAATGTTGGAATCATGGTGATACGTTCTTTACCTCCTTCGTATCAGAACACGAAGAGAATTACATTCTAAAATGAACATAACATCTCTTGAAAAATAGACTGTCAATTAATCCCTTATCCAATAGACATGCTCTCTAGCCAAATTTAATTAGTCTCTCTTTATATTCAGCTTAATAGGACAAATCTAATAATTTTTCTTGCATTATAAGTGGTCATTGTGAAGATGACTTCGGACTAGTAGCCGTGGGTGTAGCTACCATCGTATCAGCCGTATCGATGATACGGGGCCCCAACATAATAAGGAAATATTGGTGATATATTAAGGAGCCTCTCAAAAAACTTCTAAGAAATTTTGTTACAGGGACTCGTGAGTAGCTACGGCAGTGCTAGTGAACAAAATTCTTCTAGTGGTCCCAAAATGGGCTACATAAAGCCGGGGTACAGTAATATTTTTGTGTTTCTTTAAAAGCAGAAAGATCTAGAAATATTCATTGAGGGTTCTTGTAAAAAAACTTTTAACTGATTTTTGGATTTGACCTAATCCAAAGTTGATGGACCCACGCTGCGGGAGATATCTAGCAATCTAGTGCTTGCAGCTTGTGACAGGCTTATTTCTATGAATATCTATGTCTTCCCACCTTAAAAAATCTCTTAAATGTGTTCTACTTGATATACCAACAATATTTTGAGATCAATAGCCTGAAATTGATAAAGCAATTTTTGAAAACTTCCGAAGTTTCAAAAGATTATTTTTTAAAAAAATTAAGCTCTTTCCGTGTAAAGTTACTTTTTTTCTAATAGACTGGTTGATTTAAAATGTTTCAATATTAATATGATGTATTATCTTTCAATAACTAATTTTACATTTTTCGAGAATTTTACAGAAGCATGACTTGAAATGCATGTTGTACTTTTAACCATTGGAGACCTGTATAACTCCTTATTCCTTAGGTATGAAATAATTACGTCATAGGGATGAAGAAATTTTTATATATTACGTGACATTCGTAATTCAGTGACAAAACATCAATGGCAGTAGTATTTATTGAATGTTGTGTTTTCACTTGCAGAGAGAAAATAAAAGTAAGTATTGAATTAATATAAAACTCTAAGTATTATGCAATGGATAAGTATGTAATAAAAGAGGAAACTATGTGTAGCTATGGGAAGGGATTCTTTGAATACAATATATAAATGATCCCGAGATCGAAAACAGGGTTCGGTTCAGTCCTAGGAGAATCCACACCCTTGGCGCGAATTATTTTGGGTTGGCGATAATTGAGCCATCTTGGTAACCCTACTTTGATACACTAGATATGGTAAATCTAACTATTTCTAGAAATTTCGTATTTTGTCGGCGGGAATTTCGAATTTCATTTTGTTTTGGGGAATCAGGCTGGAATGGTTGCGTGTGTGAAGGAATATATCTTAAAATTTTTTACTTTGTAGAATGTGAAAGGTTAGAAATAATTCATTGAATAATGTATGAAGGAAAAGGATTGATTGCTTAGAGTTATGAATGTCCAAATTTAACGATCGGCATGATGTAACATGGTCGACATTAAAACGCTTTCTTCGAAATTGCACCAGCCACGCCAAAGGTATGTTCGACCATTACCTCGCAGAATAAAAATGGCGGCGCTCACACGATCATTGACTTAGCGAAGAGACCTTCAAGACTTTTTTAAAATCTGTTATGCTGTACCCTCCACTCGGAAAAGATCAGCACTAAGAAAGTAAGTGCTGTTTATATATTTTTTCAATCTTAAATGCTTAATTTCTGTATTGTTTACATATAATTTCATTACGCATCCACCTTATTTCTCTGTACTCACTTGCCGCCATTTTCGGTTTCGCATGGCGCCATCTCGTTCTGGCTTGGCGCTTTTTTCGTTTTGTCGCCAAGGGTGTGGGCTCTCCTAGGATTTTACCCAGGGTTCTTTTCAAATTAGTCTAATTCTTTGGAAGTATATTTACAAACTTTAATTGTGTTGATGCTTCGGGAACTGGTTCCCCTCAGGGACTCACCTTCTCTAGGTGAGTACGGGTGTCACAATCCCGAGGTACCCTAGTGATCTTTTCCTTTTCCCAAGGGGTTTACTGTCTTTGGTAAACACGGGTGTCACAAACCCGGGGTACCCTAGTGATCCTTCTCTATTTTCGGCCCTTCTTGCCATTCAAATTTACCTTTTCTTCTTTTCACGTCGAGACCACAGACCCATGTTACAAAATGAACTATGTTCAAATTTTGTTTTTTCTGGTGAAAAAACTTGCGCTTTACTACTAACATATTATGGTTTACATTTTGTATTGCGTAAATTTAGTTTCTTTTTCGTATATTTCTTTAAATACTTTGACTATGTTGCTTTATTTTTTTTCGACTAACACCGTTGGTTTTTCAACCTGCATGTTTGCCGTGTGCGGCGTCCAGTAAGGAGGAAAATGGTGTTCTGGGGATCCTTTGCGTTCCCTTTGACCACGCTTCTCCAGTATGGAGGAGATTGGTGGCCTTGGGATACCTCTGCGTTCCCTTTAGCCCACGCTTCACTGTAGAAGGGTGGCAAGAGTGATCCTACTCCTGTCAATCGGTTGGTGGTACCTCTCTTTGGTGGTCCCGAAGAGACACTGCTATAGGGTTAGTGCTGCAGATAAGGGGTGTCGGGTTTACCCGTTGGATCCTCGCCCTGATGCTGTAGCATTATATTCTGGGTGTACTCCAGGTAAGCGCCGTGCCTGGTTTTTGCCAGATGACCGGCGCACTGCCTCCCTTGTTGGACTCCGTGGTGGGTGCAGGCACGCCAGGATGAAGTTGTTTTCTCACGCATATGGATCCAAGTCGGCTGTGCCAGAGTAAAGGCCTTGTATTGCCCAACCTTAATATCGATGAAACTGCTAAACGTTTAAGATTTTTATTAATTTCCTTGCCTAACAATGCCATGTCTCTGAAATCGCTATTTGCAATACATAAAGCTCTCAAAGGAATAGGTGGAGAACCAAAATCCGTTAAAAGATTGCGATCCGGTGATCTACTTATTGAAACCAGTTCTTCTACACAAATAAAGTCTTTCTTACTAACGAAAACATTTCTCGATTTGCCAGTGAATATAAGTCCACATAAATCTCTGAACACATCCCGTGGAGTCATCTCTGAACCTGACCTGTTGACCACCCCTGAAGCAGAAATCCTGGAGGGATTCTCTGATCAGGGTGTTATTCAGGTCAGAAGAATCACAATAAAGAAAGATTCAACAGTCATTCCGACCAAACATTTAATTTTAACTTTTAGTAACCCCACATTACCCCAAACCATTAAAGCTGGTTATTTAAATTGTAAAATCTGTCCATACATTCCGAATCCTCTGCGCTGTTTTAAGTGCCAGAGGTTCGGACACTCACAAACTTCCTGCCGAGGTCAACTTACTTGCTCTAGATGTGCATCTGTTGGACATGCTTCCACAGATTGCATTCTAGAGCCTAAATGTATTAACTGCTCGCAACCCCATTCCGCTGATTCCAAACTCTGCCCCAAGTTGAGAACTGAAAAGCAAATCCAAGAAATTAAAACAAATAAAATCTCATATCCTGAAGCCCGAAAATTAATAGTCACACAAATATCTCAAACATACGCTCAGGTTGCAAAAACATCAACTACAACGACAACAACTCAAACAAATAAAAATATTACAAAAATAGTATGTCCACCTTTAAAACTACTACAACCTTTAACATCTGTACCTAAAACAACACAATGCCTTCTAAAATTGATACAGTTACCAAATCATCTACATCAACTCAGGCACAACTCTTACCATCCATATCTTCTGTCACGGTTACATCATCAGAATCTCAACCCCTATTTCTGTAATAGATACTGCTCCCACCACTTCTAATAGCAATAACGAAACTTCTAATACATCTAAAATCCCACAGAATGTTAAACAGAATTCAAAAAATAGAAGAAAGCGCCCAAAAGTACAGAAACCAGAAATTGAAATAAAAATGACTCCACATAAACCCAGAAAGTCAGCATCTACGGAATATACAACTGATGACGAAGACATGCTTATGTATGACGTGGAGGAGGAACTTGAGCCAGATCCTACGGATAAATTCGCCATAAAAAAAGTTTTATAAACGATCCTGAGACAATTATTTACGCGCGTTAACTCCAACCCGATTCAGGAAAAGTAAAAGCTAATTTTTTGTAACTTGTATTGTCTAACTTTGTTTTAAACTAACATGTTCCTTTGGTCTTTTTCTATATTTTTATTTTAAGATATAGTCTGACTTGGTGGAGGAATCTCCACCAAATTTTTTCTTTAATTTACTTGAAAACGATTTTATGTGATTTGAAATTTTGAAATTTTAACTTTTTAAAACTGTACTGTCATTATTTTTAAATATTTTATAAAACATTTTGAATTATTTTTAACAAATGTTTGGCGCAGCATAGCCAAAATTGGCTCTTGCGCCATAAGACCCTACACTCACTCACTCGGGAATTGGTTTAAAATCCGATTTAAGATTAATAACAGGTTCAGAAATTCACAATACAAACGTCATTAAGTATGCTGCCAAAACTAGAAAAAATAGGTACAGAAAAAAAAATCAGTGTTTTGGGTGATGTCGAAATATTAGAAAATCATGACACAGGCTCGCGCAGTTGTAGCTTTTGAAAAATACATATGAAGTTTTCATTGATTTTTATGTAATTTGGTGTGCTGAGTTCGAAAATGACTACCATTTATCCCATCACGTCAGGATTTTTGTAAACTCGATATCGATATTTTTGCTAAAATTCTATTTGATAAGTAACAATTTAGCGTTTACTATCTAGCAGCAATAGTTTTTATCCAGTTAAATCTTTGTAGATATTAATTCGTGGTGAGGCAAATTGATTTTTCATCAAATACATGAAAACCGCTGTTGCCGGATGTCACGAGTTGCCTCTGAATGAGAGAAAAACATAAAAGTCTATTGAGGTATAAACTTTTTTTCATCCAATTATCTTAGTTTACAGAAAAAAAAAAATCACCAAAATACCATTTCATTTGTTTTTATGAAAGTAATTTGCATAAAATAAGCAATTGACCAAGAGAAGCAAATATTATTCCTAAGCAATGAAAGTTTGAAACAAATTTTTCAAACTCCGTTAAAAGCAAAGCGTTCTGTTTTAATGTGTGCACTCTTTTTCCTTAAAAACTTTTTGACGTTCATTTTTTTATGTTCAATCTCAGGCCAACCTGGTGTTAATATTCAACAGTAGTCTGCGAGCGTGTTTTTGTCCCATTTTCCTTGATAATTGCACTCCATATCTTTGATGTCTTGATGGAACCTTTCATTCTGTTCGCTGGCTTATTCTAAATTTTCGGGG
>BMAV01008439.1:31360-43141 GCA_019973955.1 Trichonephila inaurata madagascariensis | reverse complement strand
ACAAATGTTTGGCGCAGTATAGCCGAATTTGGCTCTTGCGCCATAAAACTCCAAAATCACTCACTCACTCACACCGGATCTTTAACCCATGGAAAACATGTGGTCCATGGTTGCTCAACGATTGACCCAGATTACACCCTCAGCTGCCACACCAGATCAACTTTGGCAACGTGTGGAAGCTGCTTGGTCTGATGTACCCCAAGAACACATCCAAAGTCTCTTTGAATCAATGCCGAGGCGTGTGGCAGCGTTGATCTCCAACAATGGCGGCTACTATAACTACTGATTCTGGCAGGAACTACACTTCACAGAAGTCTATAAATTTAATCATTTGATACTTGGTCAACATGTTATCTACAAAAAAAATTCTGTTCTGCTATCCCTTGTCTTTCTTGATGTTGCATTTACGGTGGTCAGCAATGTATAAGTGTGTTCAAAATTCTAAGCTAACAGCCAACATTAACTTAATGTCTATCACCCAATCCATACAGAAGAATGTCTTATAGGTTACCCTACTTCGAGATACTGTAAATGCAAACTGTTTTCCCTTCAGATGGATTTTTCATGAGAAGTTTGGATTTAACAATAAGCTTCAGCAACTCTTTTAGATAAAATAATGATAACTTAATTAAGAAACTATAAATATCAAATAATAATGGTGTGCAAACTAGGTTGTTTATTGAATCAGCCGTTATAACATAACATGTCAGGTGACTTCAACATAACATTTCATTTGCTAATATCTTTGCAGGTAGGCTATCTGACTAACTCATCTTCTCAAGAAAAAACGTGTAATGCACGACCTTCAAAAACTGAAAGCCCTTGGTATAAGGAAAATCTATTTCAAGATGATATTATCTAAAGATCTGGAACCAAAGTTAAAGAATGGTGAGTACCTGTGTGAAATCTATTGAATAATAAGAAATACGACGTAAATTAATACAAATTTTGTCACGTGGCTTGTAGCTCTCTCTAAAGAAAGAGTAGCATTAAGATTTCGTTACAGTAATTCCAGTAAATAGAAGAAACAATTTAAAATCATTTGAGATACAAGTGTGTTTAGATACGTACCAACTATTCACCTTTTAATATACATTTAGAATAGAGAGTAGATAGTACATTTAGTACAGAATTTTCACTGGAAGAAAGTTCATTATTTTTAAATACGTAAGAAAGAATAATTCTGTAAAGGAAATCAGTCTAAAATGAAATACAATATATTGGCGCAGGGTGGTATAAATGCATTTCACATCGAAATTATAGTACGGGATGAGGAGGAAAGAGCTTTTCACATTGATGATCCACGTATTTATTACATTAAATGGGCAGCTCATAAAATTTGCCTTAGCTCCTATAATTTGTATAACCTAATATCAAAGGTTTTAAAGAAACTTTTAAAATAAGAATTTTATTGTAGAATTATCAGCGGTAACCTATATAAACCATTAGATATTCTTAAAAATATGAGATATTTTCATTAAAGTTCTTTCTTAATCTCTAAGGTATAATAGTTCAGATTAGTGACACAATCTTATGTATCTTATAAAATCTTGCCAGATGTTTGAAAAGCAGTTTACGAAGATATTTCCATGCCTTCTTTCGACGACTGTGCGACATTAGTTTATAAGGAAGCTTGTTGAGATTGAATTTTGAAATGTTTGTGAATTATTTTCCTTTTGTTAAATATACAGTCGGTCTAAGGACAACCGCGATCACATGAAGATTTATTTATATAAAGTTTATCTATATAAAGACTCAAATTAAAGCATCTTTTTAACTGTATTCATAGATTTAAACCTTGTAATCCATTTTATGAAAATCACTGAGCGAATTTTTTAATTTGTCATCACATTTAATTTACAACGCAATTCCTGAACAAGCCAAATAAAAGGCATTAAGTTCAGAATCTATATCTATTTGTTGAAAAATGTTCTTGGTCTTAGTTTTAAGTGATAGTTTAGCATCTTGCAGAATTGAATGTATAAAACGATATGGAAATACATATCTTCGAAAAAGACACAATGCAGATTATTCAGTCTCTATTCTAACCGAATTTTAATCTGTTTGGATTTTCCGGTTGTATTATTTGATCTAGCGTTTCACTGTAAATGTTTAAAGCAAAACGTTTTAACTCAGTCCAATAAACATGAATGCTAAGGTGTTTAAACATTATAAATTGAGATGTAATTCATTAAAAAATATATATAAAATACATGGAATTGATGAAGGCATTAATAGAAATATATCCATAATGCATAGTACAGGTAAAGCAAAATTGGTAATTGTAGCAGACCTAATTTTCTCCACCAGGTGGTGCATAGTATAGAGGACAGTCCAGGCATGAGATTCTTTCTTCTACTTAATTTTTAAAAATTGCTATATTATACTTTTTGTGTGTAAAATTTATAACTGAAATGACGCAAAATTACAGTTTCAAACCTTATATATATTATCAGAGATTTCTTTTATTGAGAATAAAAGCATATACCAATATATAACTAGGAAAAGATGATTAATATAATAATGCGAGTATCCTGTGCTAGATGGCGCTGATTGTGTAGAGATTCTACACTCGTACAGATTTGCTTTTCATCGTAATTTTAAGAATTAATACATTCTTTTTTTGTTTTCCGCATTCATAGGTTTATATTAAATATTGATCTTCTACAATGATCTTGAATAAAGTAGTTAGTAATACTGTTTCGTTTAATTCTATAAAGGGGGGCATTAAATCAAATGTGAATTTCTTAGCTACCTAGGTTAATTAAGAATGGACGTAATCTTAATAGAGCGCAAAAATAAAATTTATTTGCCCCGTGACGTTAATATTATTGTTAATTTTAGATTCCGTAGTACTGATCTGCAACTGTGCCTAGGAATCTTATTGAAATTTTTTGAATTGGGACCATAAAAATGGAGGGATAAATGTAAGTCTGTTACCAAAACTTATTTGTATTAGGGTTTAATTGAAGACTTCATTTAACACTATACTTAGACTTAATTCCTTTCATTTACTTTATGAAAAGAAACTTTCAAAAATTTATTTTCATTTGAAATAGATTTGCATTCGTACTTGACTAGTCGCTTAGTACAAATTTATTTCAGAGACAGGAACCTTTTGTTACCAAAACACACATAGCTGCCACATATGATAAAGTGAGATTACATCCTAACGGCGAAACGCTTACAACGAAATATAGCGAAATTTATTCTCTTTGAAATCATCAATCGTATATCGTATCAGTTTCTGGCACTAGATGGCGTTAATTAGATATTGCTTAGACTGAATTATCACTTTTCTTAATTTTCCCAAGAAATCATTTATTTACCTCTTGTTTACTATGAATAACAAAACTCCCGCGTACGTAAATATAAAGTATACATTTTTCTTTTTAAATACGTTCACCTTCAAAAGTCTCGAATAATGTAGTAGGAGAAATTCTGTATTGTTTGTATTCTGAATTGTTGTTACTTTTTGTCAATACCTAAGCTATCAAGAATTTCTCAGCCTTAGCAAATAGGGATTATTTTTTTGTTTTCATTTGATTTTCCCCATTCGAATTTCTGCTTTACTCAATATTCTGGATCCAAATTTCAGCTACAATAAACATCTTTTTAATCACACCTTGTGAAGAATTTGAACTTTACATAATTCAAACTATATAAATTTAAAATATAGGTTACCGTGTGCTGTGTAAATGCATGTCTCTTGCAAAATTTTTTTCTGTCAGGACTCACAAATTAAAGCTACTTCTTACCAATATTCGTAGACTTAAAACTTGTCGTTTAATTTATGAAAAGAAACATTGAACCATTATTTTGATTTCCAGCATACATTCCTGACCAAGTGTTTTAGAAGGTATTAATTTCAGAATCTATATCTATTTCTCTTGACATCGTGGTCTTTGAGTTAAGTGATAGTTAAGCATCATGCAGAATCCAATGCACAAAAAGGTACGGAAAATATTTTCGAAAAAGACAATAATAATTCTGTTACTATTCTAACCATAGTTTAATCTGTTTGGTGGATACCGTTGTATTATTTGATCTAGCATTTCCCTGTAAATGAATAAAGCAACACATTTTAACTCTGTTCTTCTGATAAACATGAATGCTAAGGTGTGTACACATTACAAAACGAGATGTATTTCAAAAAATAACCCTCAGGGGGCTCACCTGCTTTAGGTGAGTTCGGGTTTCACGCTCCCTAGGTACCCTAGTGATCTTTTCCTCTTCCTAAGGGGTTTACTGTCTTTGGTAAACATGGGCTTCACGAACCCAGGGTACCCTAGTGATCCTTCTCTATTATAGGCCCTTCTTGCCATTCAAATTTCCCTTTTCTTCTTTTCCCGTCTAGACCACAGACCTATATTAGAAAATGAACGTTTGTTGAAATTTTGTTTTTTCTGATGAAAAAACTTACGTCTTTTTTTTACTACTAACATATTATGGTTTACATTTTGTATTGCGTTAATTTAGTTTCTTTTTCGTATATTTCTTTTAATACTTTGATTATGTTACTTTATTTGTTTTCGACTAACAACTTTGGTTTTCCGACCCGCATGTTTGCCGTGTGCGGCGCCCCGTAAGGAGGAAAATGGTGTTCTGGGGATCCTTTGCGTTCCCTTTGCCCACGCTTCTCCCGTAGGGAGGAGATTGATGGCCTAGGGATACCTCTGCGTTCCCTTTGGCCCATGCTTCACTGTAGACGGGTGGCAGGAGTGAGCCCGCTCCTGTCAATCGGCTGGTAGTACCTCTCTTCGGTATCCCCGAAGAGACACTGCTGTAGGGTTAGTGCTGCAGATAAGAGGTGTCGGGTTTACCCGTTGGATCCTCGCCCAGGACTGTAGCATTATATTCTGGGTGTACTCTGGGTAAGCGCCGTGCCTGGTGTTTGGCCAGATGACCGGCATACTGCCTCCCTTGTTGGACTCCGTGGTGGGTGGAGGCACGCCAGGACGAAGTTGTGTACGCGTTCTTATGGATCCAATGCTGCTGTGCCTGGGTAAAGGCCTCGTATTACCCGACCTAAATATTGATAAAATTGCGACTAATACAAGATTTTTATTACTTTCCTTACCGAACAATGAAATGTCTTTGAAATTACCTTTTGCTATACAGAAAGCCCTCGTAGGAATAGGTGGTGAACCTAAATCAGTTAAAAGATTAAGATCAGGGGATCTACTAATTGAAACGGTCTCTGTGCTGTACAAACTAAATCTTTCCTACTAGCAAAAACGTTTCTTAATTCACCTTTAATAATAAGCCCGCATAAAACTCTGAACTCATATCGTGGTGTCATTTCTGAACCTGACCTGTTGACCACCCCTGATGCAGAAATTCTGGATGGATTCTCTGATCAGGGTGTAATTCAGGTCAGAAGAATAACAATTAAAAAAGATGCATCAATAATTCCGACCAAGCATATAATTTTAACTTTCAATAGCCCGAAACTTCCATCCACAATAAAAGCCGGCTACCTTAACTGTAAAATTCGTCCATACATACCGAATTTTCTGCGTTGCTTTAAGTGCCAGAGGTTCGGTCACTCCCAAACTTCTTGCCGCGGTCAATTGATATGCTCTAGATGTGCAACCGTTGGGCATTCTTCCACGGATTGTACTCTAGAGCCGAAATGTATTAATTGTACCCAGCCGCATTCATCCGATTCAAAATTATGCCCAAAATGGAAAATTGAAAAACAAATACAGGAAATAAAAACAAATAAAAACATTACTTATCTTGAAGCACGTAAATTAATAGTCCCACAATCATCTCAAACCTACGCTCAATCGGCCAAATCCAGTATTAAAAACAATTCTACTCAAACAGATGAAAATATAACAAACTTAAAATGTCCACCTTTGAAGTTACTTCAACCACTTTCATCCATCCCCAAACCAAATATATCAATAGCCACTCCTGTTGTTTGCACATCATCTTCAGCCCAGGCAGAACTCTTACCCTCCACCTCTTCAACAGAAACTACTGTCACTGAACCTCAACCACCTATTCCTGTAACTAGTGACGCACTTTCTACTACAAATACACCTTTAGAAACTGAAACCCGCCCTCTTACAACCTCTAATAAATTTACTGCACTTTTAACTGAAATTCAACCATTAGTTCCCTTACCAGAGTCTGTCCCGACTACATCCAATAGTGAGCCTAACGAATGCATCAGAAATCCCAAAAAGTGTAAAACGAAATTCAAGAAATAGAAGAAAACGGACAAAAGTACAGAAACCAGAAATAGAAATCAAAATGGCTCCACATAAACCCAGAAAGCCAGCACCCCAAGAGTATACTACTGATGACGAAGACATGCTTATATATGACGTGGAGGAAAAACTTGAGCCAGATCCTATGGATAAATTCAAAATGTCAAAAAAATATTTTAAACAATCCTCACAAATATATACGCGCGTTAACACCAACCCACCAACTAAATTTTTTATAACATGTATTGCCTGACTTTGTTTTAAACTAACATGTTCCATTCTTCTTTTTCAATTGTTTTTATTTTAATATATGGTCTGACTTGTGGTGGGGCAACTCCCCACCAAATTTTCTCTTTATTTACTTGAAAACTGTTTAATGTGATTAGAATTTTAACTTTTTAGAACTGTATTGTCATTATATTTAAATATTTTATAAAATATTTAAAAAAAATTTTTTTAACAAATGTTTGGCGCAGTATAGCCGAAATCGGCTCTTGTGCCAAAAAAAACGACAATCACTCACTCACTCAAAAAATAATATTCTATGTTTAACTGATGAAGGAAAAACGTATACTACACACATATGAATAGTTCAGGTAAAGAGAACTATATAATTGCAGCAGACCTAATTTTCTCCATCAGGTGGTGAATAGTATAGGGGACAGTTCATGGTTGAAATACTTTCTTTCTTTGAATTTTTTTAGAAACTGTTGTAGTATACTGTTTGTGTGTAAGATTTGTATCTGAAATGACGCTAAATTTTAGTTACATACATTGTATATATTATGAGAGATTTCTTTTAACAAGAATGAAAGCATATACCAATATATAACTATATTTGACTAGGAAACGACGATTAATATTATAATGCGAGTTTCAAGTGCAAGATGGCGGTAATTGTTTGGTGATTTAAACCTTCGTATGTAAGATTAGCTTTCCATAGTAATTTTAAGAAATTATACATTTTTTTCTTATTTCCTGCATACATAGGTTTAGATTAAATCTCGATTTTCTACAAGGTATTTGAATGATGTAGGTGGCAAAATACACTTTCGTTTTATACTATACAAGTCTTAAAGCAAATACCGCTAATTTCATAGCTGCCAAGGTTAATGAGAAATGGACTTGTTCCTAATTGAGCTCGAAATTAAAATTTCTTTGCAACGAAACATTAATATTATTATTCTCAATTTTAGATTCCATAGTACTGATATTCAAATACGCCTTGGGAAGAAATTAAAAGTTTCCCAGCTGAGACCATAAAAATGTAGAAATGAATGCAAGTCTGTTACCAAAATTTATTTGTATCAAGATTTAATTTAAGACTTCTTCTCTTAACTCTATACTTAGACTTAATCCCTTTTATTTACTTTATGAAAAGAAACTTTCAAAAATTCCTTTTCATTTCAAAAAGTGATGCATTCGAACTTGACTAGTCTCGTTTAGGGTAGAATTATTCAAAAGACACAAACATTTTGTAAACAAAAATTAATGCTAATACATAGGATAAAATAATATTACATACTTACTACAAGACGCATACATAGACATTTATAGGAATTTAGTCTCTACGAAATCATTAAAACGTATATATTCTGTAACACCTCCTCCTGATTTTTTAATGTTTCACTCATTAATAACATTATATTTTAATTGTTAAACAGGAACACATTTCAAAAAAATTTAAAGCTACACTTAGAATCAGTCCTTTTTTCATGGATTATTTTCTTTTCTTATTAAAAGAGAAGTCTAATTTCAAACCAAAGCGTTATATTTAATTTAACGTCACAACTAAGTATTTATTCTCGCATTTTACCATTACAGTTATTGAAATCTGTACAGATTTTAGCTCCACATTTTAAGGTATTTACTCAGGCTCTCTGATAACTGTAAAGGCCTAAATGATTACACATATCAATATGAATTATATGGAATTTGTTTTCTAATATTAGACATATATATAAACAAATGATCATAAAAATATATGAAATGTTAAACAAAATTGGTTGCTCATGTAGTTGTAAATTTGGCGGAACGGTGGGGTGCAGAATAGGGTTTAAATTCCGAGGTAGAACCTTCTCTGTGATTTATGATTTTCTGAAATATCCTACCCTTACGTTTGTCTTCGAAGTTTGTAAGAGTACCGACGTAAGCTATCTTGCTACATGCTATCGTTTGAAATAAGATATGAGACATGAATTTAAAGTACTTCTTAATATGATGCATCACAAACATGTGTATCATTTATATTAATTTGTTGAGGACTCTGTCGAAAATCTTCTGAAAATATTTAACGTCTGGATTAAAACACAGTACGAACAGTGAAAAACATGATTTTTTATCACTCGTTTGACAACTCTATTTTTTTACATAGTTAAGTTCAAAAATGTAAGCTTACAAGCAGCATTAGCTGAAATATAATCACCCAATCCGAACAAAGGATATCTTATAGGTAAACCTACTTCGAGATACTGTGAAATGAAAATTATTTTTCTTTTGAAAAATATTTCATAAGAATTTTGGATATAGAAATGAGCTTCAGCAGCTTTTTTAGACAAAGAGTCGATGATTTAATTCAGAAAGTATTAGTGGATAATAAGAATGTTGTGCAATCAAGATTGTTTTTTCAATCCTTTAATATATTCAGAACGGTCTTCAGCACAATATTTGTTTCACTCTATCTGCACAATCGTGCGGGTACACCGTCTACATTCCTGGAAGGGTGCGGGAATTTTTTTATCATTTTAACCAATGTCATTGTGTGGGGTCCTTATAGTATTAATAATCTAAAGAATTTAATATTTGAAGATAAAAATAATTCGAGTCTTAAAGGGATATATTCAGAAAGAAATTCAGGGAAATTTTTTTATTTCTACTATATTTGCAGGTAGTTGTACTGTCTAACTGACTCATCTAACCAAGATAAAATTATTGTTGCACGGTCTTCAACAACTTAAAGTCCTTGGTATAAAGAAATGCCATTTCAAAACGAAACTACGTAAAGAACTGGACCCGAATTTCAAGAGTTGTGAGTACCTGTGTTCGAAATCTATTCAATAATAAGAAATATAACGTAAATTATTACAAATTTTAGTCTTGTAGCATATAGTTCTCTCCAATGAAAGACTAGTATGAAAACTTTGTTTCTATAATTTCAGTACATATATAAAAACCAATTAGATATATACCAAATGATCACACATCGACCTACATACAAAGTACTGTTTTTGCAGAAATTTTACTCGAAGGAAGTTTGCTGTAATTCTACATTTTTAAATACGTAAGGAAGAACAATGCTACAAAGAAATCAGTCAACAGTGAAACAGTGTACATTGGAGGGTATAAAAGCACTTTTTTGATCCAAATTGCATTACGGAAGAAGAAGGAAATATCATTTAAATATAACTTTAAGTGGGCAGAGCAATTGTAAGTTTTATAACCTAGAATCGAAGACTTTAAAAGAATTTTCAAATTAATCCTTTTAATGTAAAATTATGAGCGTTAAAATGTTTGTGAGACTTATACCTACATAAACAATTCAACTCTCGGAAAAAATTATTAGAAATTGTTTGATATGTTATTGTATGTGTTTTCACTTAATCTTTTTCAAATGTGATAGAGATGATTTAGTGGCACATAATCTTAGGTATCAAATAAAATACTACTTCTGAGATTCTTTTGATGTATCCTTTCGACGAAAGAATGTTATTACATGATCAGAAACCACTGTTTGAAATTGAGTGTTGAAATGTTTGTGAATTTTCTTTTTTATTAAACACGCAGTCGTTCCATGGACAACTGCGATCTCGTGAACATTAGTTTCAAACTAATATGTATCACTTGCATTAGTCTCGAAAGTTTTCTATATAGATTTTAATCTAAAATTCTTAGTGGTAGTAGTTTGATCAAAAATTATACCGATTGTGATTTATAATATGAAATCCGGTCCCCCCCCCCCCAAGCAATGTCAAAGGAACCATGAAAACCATGCTCAGTATTATATCAGTGTCATGTTTTTAGACAAATGTTTTTAAAGGACTATTTAAGTATAGGGGAATGAGAAAAAAATGCTATTAATACGATGCGAAATTTTGGCACTAGATGGCGTTGACTGGATATTGTTTAATAACTGGGAGGCAAATATTGCCTTTCCTTATACTAAAAAAATAATTTATTCACCTCTTGTTAACTATAAGTTACAAGTATCACTTATAGGTTAATATAGATTACATAGTTTTCATTTCAAATGGAATCACCTAAAAGCGTCTCGAATAATGTAGTAGGTGAAATTCTGTTCTGTTTAATTACTTTTCCTTACTTCTGCAACTATCGTGAATTCCTTAATTCCGACAAATATTGCTTAAGGGTCTTGTTTCTAGTTAAGTTCGGAATTCAAATTTCTGCTTGACTCAATATTTTTATTTTTACTCATAAATTAAGCATTTTTAACACCTCCTTTTGATCAAATCTTGTGAGGAATTTTAAATTTGGTTAGTTCGAACTATTGAAAATTAAAACAGGTTATCGTGTGGAAAATGCATCTCCGTCGTAGAGTTTATTTATTCCAAGACTCAAATTAAAGCATCTTTTTAACTCTATTCGTAGATTTAAACCTTGTCGTTCATTATATGGAACGAAACACTGAGCGCAATTTTTTAAATTTCAAGCATCAATTGCTGAGGTAGCCGAATAAAATGTATTAATTTCAGAATATATATCTATTTGTTGAAACTAATTCTTGATCTTAGTTTAAATGATAGTTTAGCATCGTGCAGAATCGAATGCATAAAACGGTATGGAAATTCATATCTTCGAAAAAGACAATGCAGATTATTTAGTTTCTATTCTAACCGAATTTTGATTTGTTTGGAGGTTCCGGTTGTATTATTTGATCTATCGTTTCATTGTAAATGATTGCAGCACAACACATTTTAACTCAGTCTAATAAACCTGAATTCTAGGGTAATTAGACATTACAAAATGAGATGTATTTCATTAAATAATATTCTCTGCATGGAATTGATGAAGGCATTAAAAAAGATATACCCATATGCATAGACCGGGTAAAGTGTACTTCGTAATTGTAGAAGACCTAATTTTCTCCACCAGGTGGCGCATAGTCTAGGGGGCAGTTCAGGGATGAAATTTTTTACTTCATTTAAGAGGTTTTAAATATTGCTATTTTATACTGTTTGTTTGTAAGATTTATAAATAAAATGACCCTAATTTACTGTTGCAATCTTTATATATATATATATATATAATGAGATATTTCTCTTAGTGAGAATGAAAGGATATGCCAATATATAACTAGGAAAAGATGAATCATATTTTAATGCGAGCTTCTGTGCAAGATGGCGCTAATTGGTTAGTGATTTAGTGATTTTACCCTTGTACGGAAGAGTCGCTTTCCACCGTAATTTTAAGAAATAATGCATTCTTTTCTTTTTTCTGCTTACATAGGTTTATATTAAAACTTGATCTTCTACAAATATTTTGAATAATGTGTTTAGTGATATAATCTTTCGTTGGAACAGGGACGTTCTAACCCTTGAAAAAA
>BMAV01008439.1:10915-26360 GCA_019973955.1 Trichonephila inaurata madagascariensis | reverse complement strand
CTGTCAGACAACAAACCAATATCTGGACGAGGAAGGCTGACCGATGCAGAAATTCTTCTGCTACCAAAATATTATGGCCTAGCCATAAGAAGAAATGTTGGAAAATCAGTCGCAGATATGTCCAAATCCATCTGGGCAATATATTTCCATAAACTGTCGTAAGATGAAAATCCGCAACATGCTTTGTGCCCTATGGGAATAGAAAGTTGGTGCGGGTACAATAAAAGCATTGTATCAGGTGAAAAATACACCCACAAACATTCCCTCCCAGAAGCAGTTCTTTTTCAAATTAAAAAAAAATTTTAGAGACTTAACTGCAAAAGAACTGTTATTAAAATGTTTGCATGACCAAACTCAGAACCCCAACGAAAGCTTTAATAACTGTGTGGAATCGTGTGCCGAAAAACACATTTGTGAGCAAAAGAACTTTGCAAATGGGTGTTATGGACGCAGTTATATGCTTCAATGAAGGTGCATACGCAAGGACAGAAGTATTAAAAGCATTAAAAATCAATCCAGGCACAAACACTTGTGAAGGCCTCCACAAAATTGACTGCGTCAGAATTTGTGAAGCTGAGATGGCTGTTCAAAAAGCTACCAAAGAAGCCAAAACAACAAAAGGGCAAATTAAAAGGAAGCAGGATGCTTTAGAACAGTCAATGCAAGATGAGTACAGTGCTGGAAATTTTTAAAATACAAATCTTAGGTAAGTGCATCATTTTATTTAGTTTTTTCAATTTTCTCAAAATGTGTTTTTTCAATTTTTAGGTACATGTGTAGAAAAATCTATTTGTTATATTTTAATGAAACTTGGTATGAGCTTTTGTGTCATAATGTATTTAATGCTACTAATTTTATTTCTGAAATGTTAATATTTTTACTTTTATTGCTGAATTTCTAAAAAAGGCCATTTTTATCAAAATTTCAAATTTAAAATTCAAATTTTTTTTAAAAAAAATTCTGTGCAAGGAAATATGAAAAGAACTATTTTTTTAAAATAAAGGTACAATTTTATAACTAAAACAGCATGTTTTGTATTATATTTTATAAAAGGAAAGATACATGTACCTAAAGAGCACCATGTATCCGAAAACTTTTTTTGGTGCGTACTTTTTCGAATCCTTATATTTCTTAAAATATTTTATATATTTAATAATTTTATGTTGTAGTATATTAAGAAAAATATATAGATTGTATGACACAAATTTTTTATTTATGGAGCTTTTCTGCTTTTGAAAATGTTCTTTCGAAAAGCCAAATTTTGCTCATTTTGTGTCATCGAGAATGTCCCGGTTCCCTTAATACTGTATAATCATTAAAGCAAATATGGCAAATTTCTTTTCTACCAAGGTTAATGAAGAATGGATGTGTTTCTAATAGAGCGCAAAACAAAAATTTCTTTGCCACGTGACATTCATATTATTATTCTCAAATTTAGATTTCTTTGTACTGATCTGCAACTAAGCCTTATAAATATATTGATGGAGAGATAAGTGTAAATGTCTGACCAAAATTTATTTGTATCAAGGTATAGTTTAAGACTTCTTTTTATATAACACTATACTTAGAATTAATCCCTTTCATTTACTTTATGAAAAGAAACTTTCAAATTTTTTTTTTCATTTCAAATAGAGATGCATTCGTACTTGACTAGTCGTTTAGGACAAATTTATTTCAGAGACAGGAGTATTTTGTTACCAAAAATCAAAGCTTACAAATAGGATAAAGTGATATTGCACCCTAACGGCGAAATGCATACAACAAAATATAGCGCAATTTAGTCTCTTCGAAATCATCAAAACATATATGTTTTAGAAACACCTTAATATGATTTTTATTTTTTTGAACACACAAATAACATTATTTGAACCATTAAACATAACACATTTCAATGAATTTTAAACCTAGACTTTGAATCAATACTTTATTCATGGATTCTTTTTCTTTTCATTAAAAAAGAAGTCTAGTTTCAAACGAAAATGTAATATTTATTTTAACGTTCCATCTGAATACTTATGTCCGCCTGTTATCAATACATTTATAGAAATCTGTGTAATCATTTTTCGGTACGAGTTTCTGTCACAAGATGGCGTTGATTGGATATTGCTTGGCAAGTTATATCTCGCTTTTCTTATTTATACCAAGAAATCATTTATTTACCTCTTGTTTACTATGAATAACAAAAGCACGCGCGTACGTAAATATAAAGTACAGATTTTTCTTTTCAAATCTGCTCACCTTTAAAAGTTTCGAATAATTTAGTAGGCGAAATTCTGTTTTGTTTTCTTATTTTTTGTCACTACCATAACTGTTGAGAATTTCTCAGCCTTAACTACAGCGATTAAGTTTCTTGTGTGTGTTTTTAGTTCATGCTCTGTATTTCATTTTCTACTTAACTCAATATTAATGTTCTAGATCTAAATTTCACTGCAATAAAAATATTTTCGATCACACCTTGTGAAGAATTTTAAGTTTACAGAACTGGACACAATAATAACTTTATTTGAACTGTTAAACAGCCAAACTTCAAAGAAAGTTAAAGACACGCTTATAATCGATACTTATTTCATGGGTTGGGTTTTTTTTTAGTATCAAGAGAAGTCTATTTTGAAACTACAACGTTTAACTTAACTAATTGTACCATCTGAGCATGTATATTTGCATCTTACCAATGCAGTAGTAGGTATTTGTGTAAATAATTTTTAGCGTCACATTTTACTCAGTCTCTCTAATAAATGTAAAGGCCTTGAT
Source organism: Trichonephila inaurata madagascariensis (assembly GCA_019973955.1). Lineage (NCBI taxonomy): Eukaryota > Metazoa > Arthropoda > Arachnida > Araneae > Nephilidae > Trichonephila > Trichonephila inaurata. Next base: position 23,609 of record BMAV01008439.1, on the reverse strand, counting down.
AATCACGCAAATGAAAATGAATTATATGGAATTTATTCTAAAATATTATACATTGGATTAAACATATAATCATAAAATACATTTATACTATGACAAACGCAACTTGTTGCTCATGTAGTTGTAGTTCTCGCCGCAATGCGGCGTGCAGATAAGGGTTTAAATTCCGAGATGGAATATTCTCTGCTTGATGGAAATGTCAAATCATCACGTTTGTTAGAGTAATGACGTGAACTATATCAAGGCGCATGCCTTCGATTGAAACAATATCCAACAAGAGAAATTTGAGTACTGCTTGAGATCATATATAACAGACATGTCTATCATTTATATTAAGTTGTGAAGACACTGTCGGGAATTTTTGGAAAATCTTTAATGTCTCGAATAAAAAGGGAAAAATCTGGTTGCTTATCACTTAATATTTTTACATAGTTGTGTTCCAGAATTCTAAATTCACAACTACCTTTAGGCTAATTTCGATTACCGAACTGAACAAAGAATGTTTTATACGTAACCTTACTTTACGATGCTGTTAAGTGAAAACTATTCTCCATCTGAGACTCCTTTCAATTCCTACTATTAGCACGCACTGTCCATTTATTTATATATTTGTATATTTATTTATTTATCTTGGTGGAATTTTCAATCGTTAATAAAATACATTTTAAAGCGCTGAATTGAGCTGAAATTTTATATACGGGATAATTTTGGATGACAATACAACAATTTAATTATAATTAATAAAAATTAATCGATTAAAACTAATTATTTAAAGAATTACAATAACAGCCCCGTTAGCGACTTAGCGACGATGTTGGCGACTTGTGTCAAAACTTGAAAAGGTTTTTTCGCACGTTTTAAAGCATTCAGTTGGACTGAAATTAAAAGGACAACACGATACTTTAATAATAATTAAAAAAACTAATTACCACTTAATGTTGTGATTCTGTCCTATGTATATACATATTTATTGTAACTATTTAAAAAAGTAGCTAAAATAAAATTTTATGTTGTTGATCTAAGTAGAGGAAATTGACTTAAAAACTATCTTTTTATATTACTTGTTTCGGAGAATTTCTGATATAAGAATAAGCGTCAGCAGCAGTTATATAAACGAATGATGGTTTAACCCAAAAATTATAAATGGAGAATAATTAAGGATTTGAAATCAAGATGGGATTTTTTTTAATCAGTCAATACATTGCAGAAGCGTTCAGTGGTTATAACTCGTTAGCTCGTTACCAGCCTTTCTTCTGTTCAATCATGAGTATGAATTCTTATGCCACTAATGACCCACAGTTTTGAGAGGCTGGTGCTTGTTAACTTTTGCTTGGCTCGACGCGTTCACGTAGGCATGGTGTCAAAGTTCAAACAGTATGGTAACAGTTCATATGAAAAATTTTAAATAAATTCTTGATGCTTTTGTCACTTGAGAGTAATTCAAAATTAATGGGTCTGTCGTCAATATTTAACTTGTTTAATTCAAGTGTAGCTTTAATAAATAATTGTTAAATCAATCAATCTTTAAAATTATTTATATACTCAGAGGAAATTTTTAAAAAATTAAAAATAAACCCTACTTTACTAATTTGTTATTTTTTTTCACTTGACCCTTTTTCTGTGAATTAAATTTTAATTGTTTGTTTTGTGTTTCTAGTTACTGCCTTTCTGATAGCTATTTATTGGTCAAGTTTGCACCTGCCTGTCTGAATCTTATTCACTTCTGTTGAGTAACTAATGTAATCAATTCTTGGTTCAAGTAGTTCCTCTTCCAACTGCTTGTAATAGAATTAAGTTTGGAACAGATCTATTTGATTCTTATTCGAAATCTTTCTATGTAAAGTGATTCTGTTGGTCACACTTTGAAAGCTGCTGCTGCCATCTGTTGTCATCTTTGCAATATTGAAATCAACTCGTAAAAGTTAGGAGTTTCGAAGAGCTATAAATAAGTATTCAATGTCAAATATTTATTTAGCCTGCAAACAACGATGATTTTATCCTGAATCATTTTACCTGATAGACTTCTAGTAATAAATTGTATTGAGTATTTTTTCATATTCAGGATGATTTTTAAATTCAACTTTAACAAAATGCATGACCTTCAAAAACTGAAAGTCCGTGGTAAAAAGAAAAGCTATTTCTAGCTGACATTATTTAAAAGATCTGGACCCAAAGAGAAAGAATGGTGAGTACCTGTGGGAAATCAATTCAGTAATAAGACACACGACGTAAATTAGTACAAATTTTGTAACGTGGCTTGTAGCTCTCAAATAAGAGAGTAGCATGAAGATTTCGTTTCTGTAATTCCAATAAATAGAAGAAACAATTTAAAACCTTTTGAGATACAAATGTGTTTAGATACGTACCAACTATTCACCTATTAATATATATAGAATAGAGTACGGTTAGTACAGAATTTTCCCTGGAAGAAAGTTCTACTGTAATTCAGGATTTCTAAATACGTAAGGAAGAATAATTCTGTAAAGGAAATCAGTCTACCATGAAATACAATATATTGGGGCAGGGTGGTATAAAAGCATTTCTCATCGAAATTATAGTACACGAAGTGCAGAAAATAGCATTTAACATTAATGATCTACGTATTTATTACATTAAATGAGCAGCTCATAAAATTTACCTTGGCGACTATAATTTGTATAACCTAATATCAAAAAGGTTTTAAAGAAATTTTAAAATAATTATATTAATGTAGAGTTATCAGCGGTAACATATATAAATCTTTAAATTTTCTTGAAAAATTATGAGATATGTTCATTAAATTTCTTTCTTAATCACTTTAGATATGATATTGTAGACTCTCTCTCTCTAGGGACACAATCTTAGGTATCTTATAAAATCTTGCCAGATGTTTGAAAAGCAGTTTAGGAGGATATTTCAATGCCTTCTTTCGCCGACAGTGTGAGATTAGTTTATCAGGAAGCTTGTTGAGATTGAATTTTGAAATGTTTGTGAATTATTTTCTTTTTGTTAAACATGCAGTCGTTCTAAAGACAACCACAATCACATGATGACTTATTTATATAAAGTTTATTTATATAAATACTGAAATTCAAGAATCTCGAACTCTATTCATAGATTTAAACCCTGTAATCCATTTTATGAAAATCACTGAGCGAATTTTTTAATTTGACATCACATTTAATTTACAACACAATTCCTGAACAAGCCAAATAAAAGTCAGTAATTTCAGAATCTATATCTATTTGTTGAAAAAATTTCTTGGTCTTAGTTTTAAGTGATAGTTTAGCATCGTGCAGAATTGGATGCATAAAACGATATGGAAATACATATCTTCGAAAAAGACACAATGCAGATTATTCAGTCTCTATTCTAACCGAATTTTAATCTGTTTGGATTTTCCGGTTGTATTATTTGATCTAGCGTTTCACTGTAAATGTTTAAAGCAAAACATTTTAACTCAGTCCAATAAACATGAATGCTAAGGTTTTTAAACATAAAATAAGATGTATTTCATCAAATAATATTCTACATGGAATTGAAGAAGGCCTAATTTTCCTTTATATTATTACTGCTTGACATTGAGTATTGAAATGTTTTTGAATTATTTTCTTTTTTATTAAACACGCAGTCGTTCCATGGACAACCGCGATCACGTGAACATTAGTTTCAAACTAATATGCATCACTTGTGCATTATTCTCGAGATTTTTCTTATAGATTTTAATCTATAAATCTTAGTCGTAGTAGTTTGATCAAAATTATATTGATTGTGATTTTTAATAAGAAATCCGTCTCCAAGCAATGTCAAAAGAACCATGAAAACCATGCTTAGTATTATATCAATATCCTGTTTTTAGGAAAATATTTTAAAGGACTATTTAAGTAAAGTTAGGGGTATCAAAAAATTTAATTTTGAAAAAAAGAGGTATTAATACGATGCGAGTTTCTGGCACTAGATGGCGTTGACTGGATATTGTTTAATAACTGGGTGGCAAGTATCGCCTTTCCAATAAAATAATTATACCAATAAAATAATTCATTCACCTCTTGTTAACTATAAGTTACAAATATCACTTAGCTAAATATAGAGTACACAGTTTTCATTTCAAAATGAATCACCTACAAGGGTCTCGAATAATGTAGTACGTGAATTTCTGTTCTGTTTAATTACTTTTCCTTACTTCTGCAGTTTTCGCAAATTCCTTAACTCCGACAAATATCGCTTAAGGATCTTGTTTCTAGTTAATTTCAAAATTGAAATTTCTGCTTGACTCAATATTTTTATTCTAACTCATAATTAAGCATTCTTCACATCTCCTTTTGATCAAACCTTGAGAGGAATTTGAAATTTGATTAGCTCGAACTGTAGAAATTTAAAAGATAGGTCACCATGCCTGGTAAATGCAGGAATGTTGTAAAGTGTATTTATATAAAGACTCAAATTAAAGCATCTTTTGAATTCTATTCGTAGATATAAAACTTGTTCATTTTATGAAAAGAAAACACAGAGCAATTTTTTTTAATTTCAAGAATCAACTACTGAAGTAGCCAAATAAAATGAATTAATTTCAGAATCTATATCTAATTGTTGAAACTAATTCTTGATCTTAGTTAAAATTATAGTTTAGCATCGTGCAGAATCGAATGCATAAAACGGTATGGAAATTCATATCTTCGAAAAAGACAATGCAGATTATTTAGTTTCCATTCTAACCGAATTGTGATCTGTTTGGAGATTCCGGTTGTATTATTTGATCTATCGTTTCAGTGTAATTGATTAAAGCAACAAATTTTAACTCAGTCTAATAACTATGAATTCTAGGGTAATTAGACATAACAAAACGAGATGTATTTAATTAAATAATATTCTACATGGAATTGATGAAGGCATTAAAAAAAGATATACCCATATGCATAGACCGGGTAAAGTGAACTTCGTAATTGTAGCAGACCTAATTTTCTCCAAATAGTGGCGCATAAGCTAGGGGGCAGTTTAAGGATGAAATACTTTCCTTCATTTAAGAGTTTTAAAAATTGCTATTTTATACTGTTTGTTTGTAAGATTTATAAATAAAATGACCATAAATTACAATTGCAAATTTTATATGTATATATATATATAATCAGAAATTTCTTTAAGTGAGAATGAAAGCATATGCCTATATACATAACTAGGAAAAAATGAAAAATATTTTAATGCGATTTTCTGTGCTAGATGGCGCTAATTGGTTAGTGATTTGACCCTCGTACGGAAGATTCGCTTTCCATCGTAATTTTAAGAAGTAATACATTCTTCTCCTTTTTTCTGCATACATAGGTTTATATTAAAACTTGATCATCTACAAATATTTTAAAAAATGTATTTAGTGATATACTCTTTAGTTTAATAATCATTAAAGCAAAAATCATAAATTTCTTTTCTACCAAGGTTAATGAAGAATGGACGTGTTTCTAATAGAGCGCAAAAATAAAATTTCTTTGCCACGTGACATTAATATTATTATTCTCTATTTTAGATTCCTTAGTACTTATCTGCAACTAAGCCTTATAAAATTACTGAAACTTTCTCAACTGGAATCATAAAAATGATGGAGAGATAAGTGCAAATATCTTACCAAAATTTATTTGTATCAAGTTATAGTTTGAGACTTCTTTTTATATATATATATATATATATATATAACGCTATACACTTAGACTTAAGTTTTTGAAAGTTTCTTTTTATAAAGTAAATGAAAGGGATTATTTTCATTTCAAATAGAGATTCATTCGTACTTCACTAGACGTTCAGGACAAATTTATTTCAGAGACAGGAGCATTTTGTTACCAAAAATTAAAGCTCACAAATTGGACAAAGTGATATTGCACCCTAAAGGTGAAATGAATACAACGAAATTTAGCACAATTTAGTTCTTCGAAATCATCGAAACGTATATGTTTCAGAAACACCTTAATATGATTTTTACTTTTTTGAACACAAAAATAACCTTATTTGAATAGTTAAATATTAACACATTTCAAAGAATTTTAAACCTACACATTAAATCAATACTTTATTCATGGATTCTTTTTATTTTCATTAAAAGAGAAATCTAATTTCAAACGAAAATGCAATATTTATTTTAACATCCCATCTTATCAATACATTTACAGAAATCTGGGTAATGATTTTTCGGTTGCAAATTTTGAGGTATTTACTAAGATACTCTAATAACTCTAAGGGCCTTCGTGATTAAATATAACAATATGAATTACATGGAATTTGTTCACTAATATCATACATAGAATTTTAACAAATGGTCATAAAAATATACGGTGATAAATATGTATTATGTTAAACAAAGTTGGTTACTGAAAGGGTTGTAATATTTGCCGCACGTTGGCGTGCAGAATAGGGTTTAAATTGGGATGGAATATTCTGTCTTAAAAGTTTGTAAAATTATTGACAAGAAGTATCTAGCCTTATTTTTTAGATTGAAATAAGGTCCAAAACAAGAATTTTAAGTACTACTAGAGATCATATATCACAGACTTATCTATCATTTCTATTAAGTGTTTGAGGACACTGTCGAAAATCTTCCGTAAATCATTAAACACTTTGCAAAACGTAAAAAACGTTGTTCTTTATCGCTCGTTTGAAGCCTTTTTTTCTTAAAATTGAGTTCAAATTCCAAGCTTTCAGCCAGAAAATTAATTTAAAATCCATCAGCCAATTCGTACAAAGAATGTCTTATAGGTAACTCTACTTCGAGGTATTGTGAAATAAGAACTATTTTCTGTTTGGTGGATATCTCATGAGAAATGTGATTAAAGAATGAGGTTCAGCAGCTTATTTAAACAAACTTCCGAAATTTATTTCAGTAACTATATCTAGCTAATATGAATCTTGTGCAAACAAGAATGTTTTTTCAGTCATTCTGTTTATTCATAACGGCCTTGAGCACAATATTTTATTGCCACTATATTTTCAGGAAGGCTATCTGAATGACTCCTCTTGTCAAGATAAAGCGTGTAATGCACAGCATTCAACAACTAAATGTCCTTGGTATGAAGAAATGCCACTTCAAGGCGCCATTATCTAATGAACTGGACCCCAAGTTTTATAATCGTGAGTACCTGTGTGAAATCTGTTTAATAATAAGAAATGTAACGTAAATTATTACACACAATTTTTGTCACGTGGCTGTGAGTGCTCTCTAATGAAATAGTAGCATGAAGATTTCGTTACTGTAATTCCAGTAAATAGAAGAAACAATTTAAACCATTTGAAATACGAATATGTTTAAATACATACCAAATATTCAACTCTGTTAATATATATTTAAAGTACGGTTTGTACAGAATTTTCACTGGAAGAAAGTTCTCCTGTAATTCAGGATTTTTTAAAACACAAGGAAATATAATTCTGTAAAGGAAATCAGTCAATATATCGGGCAGGAGTAAGGAGGAGGAAAGGAGAAGAAAACATGTAAAGGAGAAGAAAACAAATAATTTCAAACAAAACGTGATAATTATTTTAACATCCCTTCTGAACATTTATGTTGTCATACAATGAATATGGTTACAGAAATTTCTTTTTCCTTTTTTTTTTTTATTGCATATTTTTCGTTATTTACTCAGATACTCTGAAAACTGTAAGGGCCTTAAAGATTATACATATCAAAATGAATTATATAGAATTTTTTCTCTAATATCATGCAAAGGAATAATAAAACATCACAAAAATATACACAGATTTATATATGTTATGTTAAACAAAGTTGGTTGCTGAAGCGGTTGCAAACTTTGCCGCATGGTGGCTTGCCGAATAGGGTTTAAATTTTGATACGGAATATTTTATGTGATTTATTTCTTTTTGAAATGTCATATCATTAATTTTAGTCACGTAGTTTGTAGCTCTTTCCAATAAAACAGTAGCAAAATTAATTTGTTTTTGTGATACCAATAAGCAATATAAACAGCTTTAAAACTTTTGTGAGAAATGTGTTTATATATGTACCAATTATTACATTATCGACATACTTACACAGTATTTTTTGTACAAAATTTACTTTGGAAAGAAGTTTGTTAGTAATTGATGGCTTTTACATAAGTAGAAAATAAAAATATCTAAAATGAAATCGATATACACAGTGATACACATAATACTATGGAGTATAAAAGCACTTCTGATCGAAACATAATTGCGAAAAGAGGAGGAAATTCCCTTTCCAAGGTAATTTTAAGAAATCATACATTCTTTTAATGTTTCCTGCCTACAAAGTTTTAGATTAAATTTCGATCTCCTAAAAGGATCTTGAATAATGTAGTTGGCGAAATACGCGGTTTCGTTACATACTACACAAGCTTTTAAGCTAATATCGTGAATGACTTAGCTCCCAAGAATAATGAGAAGTGGACTTATTCTTAACTGAGCTCGGATTAAAAATTTCTTTGCAACGTATCATTCATATTTTTGTTCTCAGCCTTAGATTCCGTAGTATTAATCATCTATAACACTTAGTTAAAATATTAAAACTTTCTTAGCGGGAACCAAAAAATTTTAGAGAGATTATGGACAAATAAATGCAAGTTTGTTAACAAAGTTTATTTATATGAATGTATATATATATAATTTAAGACATCTTCTTAACAGTTTAAATAGATTTCATTTAATTTAAGGTATCCGACTACGTTTGGAACCATTATTTTAAAAAAGCGCATCAATGTATAATTTTCATAATATTTAGTGTCACTTAGATTAGAATACATGTATAAAATTGTTTTAAGGGCATTATGACAAAAAAAGTATTTAAATACACTATTTTGGCAAAAAATTAAATAGAATAACCTTTTTTTCCAAATGTTCTCCTTTTGTAAAAAATACTTCTATTGTATTAATATTTTGCCTGTATATAGCTCATACCTCTGTACAGAGGCTCAACTATTATTTTTGAAAAATTCACATTATTTTCAGAGTTACAACCATTTGAAATAATTATCGGCGTAATTTCTTAAAATTTCTCCCTTCTGTTTTCGTAAAACATGGATAAACCAACTTCCGAGTTATGCATTTCAAAAACTCTAGTCTAGTCTATCTAATTACACGCTTTTGCAAAATCACGGTTCCGAACGTAGTCGGATACCTTAAGAAAAGAAAATTTCAAAAAATTATTTTCATTTCAAACAGTGAAGCATTCAATCTTGACTAGTCAGTTTGAATAGATTTATTCCAGAGACACAAACATTTTGTTAACAAAAATTAATTCTCCTACATAAGATAAAGTGATATTGCATAGTAACTGCGAAACGCATACAGCAAAATATATTCCAATTTAGTATCTTCGAAATCATCAACACTTATGTGTTTCAATCACACCTCATCCTGATTTTTATGTGCGTGGACGCACAAGTAACATTATTTGAACTGTTAAACAGGAACACTTCAAATAAACATAGAGCTACTCTTAGAATTAATATGTATGTATATATATATATATGTATGTATATATATATATATATATATATATATATGTATATATATATATATGTATATATATATGTATATATATGTATGTGTATATATATAGTAATATAAAATAAAAGTAAAGAAGTAGTAGAACCTGCAGTGCTAAAGCAGGAAGAAATTGGAATTCACCAGACACAACAACTGAGTACAAAAAAAGTCTTTGGACTAAACTGGAGACCTATTATAATTTCTAAAGCTTTTGCTGAATTAGGCCAGCGATTTCGGGTTAGCAATGCTTTGTAGACCCACCTTCCCCGTACAGCAGAAACTTTCGACATAATAGGAAAAAAACCAAGTTGAAAAGTTAAGCCTAATACAGCACGTTGAAGAAAAATTGCTAATATAATAAAATGAAACTCAGAAAAGAACAGTACTGAATGTCTCAAAGAGAGGAATAATAAATAAATTAATAAATAAATAAATAAACCCACTTACATGTACCCACTTCTCTAATGTAGATTGAATAATATTTTGTAGCTTTTTGCCCGAAAGTGTAATATAAATTTTAAAACCATTCGTAATAGTTCTAAATTTAACGGGAGTTTTATGAAATTTAGGAGTTAGGAAAATATGAGGGAATTTATATAATATCCAAAATACACGTAAATCTATTTTTTTATAAAAAGCAGAAACTCGATTAATAATTTCTCTTTTGCTTGAATTAGATTTTGTAAAAGCAGAATTATTATGAAAATGTTTGTTTAGCATATTAGTATAAAGCCATTTGCAAATAAATGTATAATTACCCGGTACTTTATTGACATAGACAATAATAAAGTTCTTTTGTAGATCTGCAATATGGTTCTTAAAATTATTGTAAGCTATATCATAATCAGTTTTATATTTAATATGCAATAGCTCATTTAATACTTTGCATTTAAATTCATTAAAAGCTACAATAGGAAGACAGTATTTAATAGCTAATTTTGTAATGAAATAACTAATATCTTTAGAAATTTGATTTTTAATCGCATTATTATTATTAGAGATCATTAATCTAAAACTAGTACCTTTGGACATTATTTATCTAAGAGTATTATCTTTAACTATATTCAAATTACCAGTTACAACATGCTTGTGATGATCATTTACATATTCAGAATAATCTTTACAATTACAAACAATATCAGTATTAATTTGCAAATCATTAATATCATTGTAATTAAAAATAGAGCTACCTATTTTTTTATTATATTTAAAAACCTTTTTAATGCAAACATTATTTATAGGCAGGCAATGAACATACTTATTAAATATATTTGAGAAATTAATGTTATTATAAGATTTATTCATGAGCAGTATGGTACAATACTCAGTCGAACTATTTACCAAATCTATGTCTTCAATATTGAATTTATGAATGAGAAAAATAACAATATCCTTAATAATATGTAAGGCATGACAGTCTTTAAAATCATACTTTTTGAGGATATCTCTAGTATACCTAATTTCTTTTTTATTTAGACCAAACATAAAATGCTTGATTTGTTTAATGTTAAAAGACTTTTCAAAATTGCTGCAAAAATCTTTAATTTTAGAATCTATCTCCACTGGAAGTCTGAGTTCTCTTCCTATTACCTCTTTTCATACGTTTAACTTTATGTGTAAAGTCACTATTATAAATATAATTCTTGTAATATGTATATGTATATATATATGTGTATATATATATGTGTGTATGTATATATATATATGTATATGTATGTATGTATATATGTATGTATATGTATGTATATGTATATGTATATGTACGTGCAAATACTTTTTAAATAGGATATTAAAACATGATAAATATATTTCTATTATAGAATTAGTATTAAAACAAAATTATATTTTCCATAATAACGCTTATTATCAGCAAATTAATGGTTTACCACAAGGGGGACTAGTTAGCAACTGCTTAGCAAATATCTACTTGCATTTTTATGAAAATGAAAGTATTAGTTATGAATCTTGTTACTTTCTTAGATACATAGATGACTTAATTATATTTAGTAATATAGTAGACTTTGTTCTTAACCTTAATTATTATCCCACTATTTAAAAAATTTGTAAAAACTAATTATAATAATGAGTCAGCTAACTTTATGGACCTTCAATTAAAGGTTAAGAATAATTTGCTGTTAAGTAATATTTTTGATAAAAGAGACACATTTGATTTTAATATTATAAAAATTCCTTTTTGGGGTAGTAACCTACACCTATCAATATTTAGAAATATTATCTTAAATTTTATAAAACAAACAATGATTTTGTTACTTATAACATTTTAAAACAAAGTAATTTTGTGAATTTTTACAATAATTGTTTAGAATACAATTATCCAAGTAAATTTATTTATAGATATATTTCTATTTCTAATTAAATATATATTTTTATCTTAGTTCATTATTTTATTTAGTTTATTTTAAAAAAATATTTAAAAAAAAAAAAAATTAAGCGCTTATTTTAATTGCAATATATTGATTAGTATATAATCATCCAAGTTTATTTACTTTGTAATATATTTCTATTTGATTTTATCTATTTTTAACTTTGTTCACTATCGTTTTTAAAACTTCCTTTATTTAGTTATTTTTAAAAAAATCTTAGTTGTTCGTTTAATTGCAAAATAAATATCCAGGTGGCGCCACGATTATTTATTTTCGAATAGTCGTCTCAATAGCTTTCGTAATTTTACGCCATTTCGCGTTGGGAACATAGTGGAAGTTTGAATTTTCAATCTCCAGTAATTATTTTACATGTAAGTGGATTTATTTATTATTATTATTCCTCTCTTTGAGACATTCATTACTGTTCTCCTTTCTGAGTTTCATTTTATTATATTAGCAATTTTTCTTCCACGTGTTGTATTAGACTTAATTTTTCAACTTGGTTTTTTTTCTCCCCTATTATGTGGAAAGTTTCTGCTGTACGATGAAGGTGGATCCATAAAGCATTGTAACCCTAATTCGCTGGCCTAATTCAGGGACAACTTTAGAAATCATAATCGGTCTCCAGTTCAGTCCAAACACTTTTTTGTACTCATTTGTTGTGTCTGGTGAATTCCAATTTCTTCTTGCTTTAGGTTCTAGTACTTCACTTTTATTTTATATTACTATGTATATAAATATATATATATATATATATGTATCTATATGTGTATATATATATATATAAATATATGTATATATATTTATATATATATGTGTATATATATATATATATA
>BMAV01008438.1:0-16718 GCA_019973955.1 Trichonephila inaurata madagascariensis | reverse complement strand
ATGAAAACCTAATTATACTATTAAGAGTTATGCGAAAGTGTTCATATAACGAGGATAATTTTAAAATGCTAATCTAATACAAAATCATTATTCGTATACATTTACCTTCCATTTCATATTGGAATTGTTCATATTTTATGGAAATCTCAATAACTATAATTCATTCTTTTTTTAAATTCTTATTTACTTTATAACACAGTAGAAAGAATTACTCATTGCGTAGGTTTGCTGTGAAAAATGATGAAAAATTCTTCAGGTTTCCATTTCTTATTCCCCCCTCTCTTTTGTTTTACTTTTTTAAGACATGTTCGCCAGAAAATTTATTTGTTTCTTCGGAAGAAAAATGATTCGCTATTTGTTATAAATGTAGAGAAGTATCCCGATCATATGTTAAGCATTTCTGTAAAATGCGGGAAGTAATAAATTTTTCTCCGTATCTATATACTTCAAAATACTGAGTTAAAATTTAAGTTTTTCTGTTGCAGTTTAGTTAATGATATGTAATAAAAGAAAACTTTAAAAATTAATTATTGTTACAGCTTTAGTATTTTGAGAATTAAATCCAAGTAAAACTTTGAATTTACTTAAGAGAACTCTTTGAGAATTCAGTTACATCTATCCTTTCTATTTTATAAATATTCAATACAAATGTCATTTGCTTAAAAATCTTCGTAAGATAGATCTTCGTATGGATAGTATTTGATGAAGTGTATTGAGAATATTATAAACTAATTTTCTTGGGAAATTTATTATTTCTTGGTAATTGGCATATTCAATTTTATACCTATTTTTGACTCGTAGAAACATTTGGACTCATATAATTTTGAAGCACAGTTTTCTCAGCACTATTTACTAAATATCAAGGAAAATATTTTTTTGTAATTATTTTTTTTCGTATATTTTAATGTTCATCTCTATTTAAAAATAGTAATCTTCAAAAAGGGCATTAAAAAATATTTTTTAAAATAAAATCTTTACACTCTTCAAGTGTTAAAAAAGAACTCTCTTGATAAATTCAGACATCTGTCAAAACCATGGCAATTAATCCACAGGTTTATTAGAGAAAAATATTATTTAATTTATCTGTACAGTTTGCACAAAAAGTTTTTAAATAAAAGATTACAAAATTCTGTCAAACTTGAAAAGAATATCTCCAAGAAGTTAATAATAATAATTACAATAGTATCGTTACTAGAAATATTACAATAATGTGGCTCATTTTATACATTAATTACTATTGAAAACCACATTAAAATCAGAACAATGATTTTCACTATCACCGAGAAAATTGAAAAAAAATTCTATCCATGAGAAATTTTAGCAAAATCTATTTCTAAATGTTATAATATTAACCTCTGAATGAGAAAAAAGGTGTGAGTGCTTTTACCCCCGATAGGGGATAACTTCAAATTTTTTAAATTTTTTTCAGGGATTGTTAGGTGAATAAAAAAAGGGGGTATTAGTATTGTGTGTGTTTTCCTATAAAATTATTTTTCCCTATTTTCGCCACCTAAAATAATTTTTTTTGAATATACAATCATTTTTTAAATTAATTGTATTCTAAGAAAAAAATTTTATGGTACGAAACAGGTTATAAATACTTAAGATTAAAAATTGGGTTTTAAATATTAAAACCCGTCAAGCTTTTTCCCTTTGCGTTCTTCTTTGGATATTTGGACATAATTTTAAATTTTTGATTTAAAAATCTACAAAAGACTTTGTTTTGTCTTTTGAAAAATCTACATTAAAATCCCCTTTTAAAAATATTGGGGGAATTTGAGATATTGACCTGACTTCAGTGAAGGAACTAACTTTTTTGTGAATAATTCGATAATTTTCCCCCTTTACTTTTATATGTGGTGAAAAATAAAAAGTAAAATTTGGTTTCTGCCATTTTTTGCTCTCCCAAATTTGAAACACAAATTTCCGGTACATGACCCATTAAAACCCCAAAAGATTCAGTAGTATTGTTACCATTTGTGGTATTTTTTCATTGTTACGAGCGTTACAAACCCCCGATAACAATGCTTGGTTTTAAAAAAGCATCATTCAAATTCACCCCCCAACAAAAAGCGCCTAAAGAATTAATCACTTCAATTTTTTTTTTTTTCTTAAAAAATTTTTTTGGAACCAGTTGGGGTTTGTTGTTATTTGATGATTTAAATAGTGAGTAGATTATTTATTCCCTCCCCAAACATTTTTCTTTCTTGGGTTTTTTGTGTACTAATTTCCCAAAAAATAATTTTTTTCAAAAAACCCCTTAAATAAAAAATGTTTCTTTTTGGAATTTGGGAAAGGGAAAAATTTTTTACCCTATTTAATAATTTTCTATTTTTAAGAGCAGACAAATTGTTTAGCGTAAAAAAGCTCTGTGAAGAATTAAATTTAAGAAAATTCCATTGACTAATTAAAATAACACTGCATTTCTTGGATAACTAATAGATCATTTTATCTATTGTAATTGCATAAAGAGTTTAATTTGGAAATCGAATTAAAAATTTGAAAACTTCGATTTAAATCCTCATTTTCTATAGTGTTTCTGAATCATAGCAACATAAAGATCCTGAAGTATAATGCTAAATGATCATTTAAGATTCTTATTCATTTATCCAGAAGTCAGGAGAAGTATTTATCTCGGAGTTAAATCTTATTGAGCATATCTAGAATAAACTGGTGAAAGAATAAAGAAATATATTTTTCCAATGGTTTGACTGACAACAGCATTTCAGGAAAACATTTTAAAAAAAGAAGATTTCTCTGAACTAAAAGATGTATAAGATCATCTACAAGGAAAAAATGAGAAATGCTAATTAAATAAAAACATTTTGCTCCTCCTAGATTTACTCAATTCCAACTATTAGAGAGTGAGTTCACACTCTCTTTCTCTCTCTCTCATATATATATATATATATATATATATAATACTTGTTAAAATTTTCAGTTGTTTATAAAATACTTTCTATTCATCTATTCAAATTCAAATACATTTTTTTAAAACTTGTAGTGGATGGCACTTGATGTTAATACAGTTTTTTCGAATATTAATTCATTAATTAAATTAAGAAAATGAATAGATAGTAACAAACAAAAATAACATTCCAACAGTATATATAAGAAGGAAAATCATTCATTGCAACTCTGTAGAGCAATAGGGCCGGTTTAGCCTACTGGTCAAGGTATCGGATCGTGGCTAGCCTTGTCAAGAGTCCTGTACCACGAAAACCCGTCGTATAGGGGAGCGATGCAAGTTAAATCTGTCGAGAGTTCAAACGTCCTCCCGTTGGTGTGGTGTGGTAATTAGGAGATGGAGGTGCCAGCTCAGGTGTCGTCCTCGACACTTGACCCTGTTTCAAAATTTTGATGTCCGTCGCCAAAAGCCCTCGAGTAGCTGAACAGTACGATGATATTAATATTCACTCACTCACTGTTCCGCAATGGATAGCGCGTTTGACTTCTAATCCAAAGGTCGTCGGTTCGAATTCCACCTGGGATGGCCTAATTTCTGAGAATGTGAGTTCTTTTTACTATACTATTTTACTGGAATAATTACATTAAATTAACTAATGAATAGTAACAAAACAAAACAAAAAATCCAACACCCTGCATAGAAAAGAAAATGGAAAATTGATTTTATTTTGCCATTTAATATTGTGATTCTGTCATATGTATGTACATATTTATATCAATTGTAATTATTTAATAAAAAGTAACAAAAATAAAATTTCCTTTGTTGACCTAAGTAGGAACTGACTAAAAAAAATTTTTTATATTACTTGTTTTTTTGAATATGATTTCTTCACTTAAATTTTCTAATATTTATTGGAAATCATTTTTAATTTTTTTAAAGAAAAATATTGCCCCTTTTAAAGTTTTAAATGAATATTTCTCATTTTAGTTTTACTGAAAAATGAGTAATAACATATTTAAAAATATAACTTTTAATTTTTATTGACGTACTTTCCAATTTCATGTTAAAAGAGAAATAATTAAAAAATAAACAATCGAAGTTGTCACAGTTATCAAAAGAATTCTAATATACAGATACCTAGTGTTTTCTATGTTGAGATCAAACTCGTCTCGTTGGCGTGGTGTTATAGTTTGGGGAAGAAATTGCCCTCGGCAGAGGTTAAAAATTACGAGGTCCGTCGCCAATAGCCCCTTCTTGTTGTTTTATAGAGCGACGTAAATATAACTCTAACTCAACCTACCTCCCCCCTTAGTTTTGAATTATTAAAGAAATGTTCACTGTGTGTTAAGGTATCCAAAAACGTTCTGAACCGTGATTTTGAAAAAGCTTATAAATGGATAATATTTATGATATTTAGTGTCACTTAGATAAGAAAATTATATAAAATGGTTTTAAGAATAGTATTACAATAAAAAATTATTTAAGTACAACATTTTGACAAAAAATGAACATAGAATGACCCATTTTCAAAATATTCTCCTTTTGTGAAAAATGCTTCTATTATAATAATATTTTGCCTGTAATAGCTCTCAGACCTCTGTACAGAGTGTGTCTTCAACTAGGAATTTTTGAAATATATATAATTTGCATGTAAAAGTTTCTTATCCATGTTTTACACGATAACAGGGGGGAGAAATTTAAGAAAAACGCCGATAATTATTTCAAATGATTGAAACTCTGAAAAAAATGTGTTTTCAAAAGTCAAAAGTTGAGCCTTGTACAGAGGTCTGGCTTTTAACAGACAAAAATATTTTTAAAATAGAAGCATTTTTCAAATAGAAAATTTTAAAAAAAGATGTTATTTTAGCCGAAATATGTATTTAAATAATTTTTTTGTCAAAATTTTTAAAAAAAGTTTTAAACTTTTATTTCAATCTAAGTAAAACACTAAATATCATGAAAATTATCCATTTTGGTTTTAAAATCAGGTTTCCCGAACGTATGGATACCTTAATAAGGATAAAAAAATAACAAAGAAAATGAAAGGGGGGCCCCCCGTCAAAATTGGGTGAAACCGAGTAAATCGTTCTGTCACCTTAGGGCTCAAGGCTAAACGACAGGGTACACAACCCCCTTTTGCCATGATGAATTTCGGGGGCCCTCAATCGGGCCCTTTTGGTAAGGGGGCATTAGTAACAAAAAAACAACGTAAAATCTAGGGGAAAACATATATATACAGATTGTATATTATTAGCTTTAATCGTACCATAAGTTCTTATCGTAACTTTTATCTTTATTAAAAAAAAAATTTTAAAAAAACGTTTTCCTTATCTGCAATCTAAAAGCAAGAAAAAAAGACAGAATTCTTCCAGTATTCCCTTAAAACAAATCTAAATAATCTAGAAACTGTTTACATACGTTCCAAACGAATAAATTATTCATCCACCCCGCTGATAAATAAATCGCGTAACTACGCAATTCAAAAAAATTATTTCTACAATAAAAATTTTTTTTAAGTAACGGATTGCTTCAAATTAATTACTTGAATGCTACATGTACTGTTTCACTTCAGATGCGAAAAACATAAGTCTGCAAACGACTCAAGAATTTTTACTACACGCGTTGAAGCGAAAAGTACCTTCTCCTCAAATCATAACAACCCTCCGCTTGTAATCAATTCCTGCGAAAATATCGTACCTTTGCTATCGATTAAATATGCATGTATTTTACCTATTTTTAGCTTAACGGCACACCGAATAGAGATGTTTTGGTAAATGAAGGGAAAGTCTACAGCTCAATAGTGTGTGGTGTTGTTAATATTTTCATTTATCGGTTTGGAATAACTGAAATCTTTTTTTTTTTCCTTTTAATTTAATGACTACGAGAGGGTAACACCAAAGGGGCATGTTTGTTTTCTTTTCCTTTTGTTCTTCTAAAATAAAATTTTAAAAAAAATGGGTTTGAGTAGTTTTTAAAGGCAAATTTATGGACTGCTTTTGTATTGTTAGAAATGTAGAAAAATTTTTTAAAAAAATTCTTTTTTTATCCTGGTCTTTTGATTGGAATATCAAAAGATCGATTTTTTTTTTTAGAATAAAAAAAGTTTTATAAGAGAATATAATTATTCCAAAGCACGCCCCGCAATCCCTCCCCTTTTTTTTTTCATGGTAGATCATTCCTTGAAAATTCAAAAATCTTTTAAAAATACAGGTGGCAAAAATTTTTTTGGGGGTGTTTTACAACTTTAAAAATCGTGTAAAAGAAGAACTCTAAAAATCCCCCCCCAAAAAAGGGAAAAAAAAAGGGGAAAACATGTTACATTTTCATAAAACAATTGTTTTATTTTAAAAAACGTGTTATAATTACACACAACATACAAACATTCAAACTGAAATTAGGAATTAAGGTAACCGACTATCCTAAAATTGTGAATTTTTTAAAAAATTAACAACTCTTTTTATTTTTTGTGTTACAGACCATTTATGAGCTTTGAAAAAATATCAAGCTTTTTATTTTCCATTCGCTAGAACAAAATCTGCAAGTGTTTTAGTAAAGCAGATACCATAACTTTAAGCGAAATGTTAAACTTTAAAATGTGTTTGACTCAAAATTTGTTCTTTTTTTCCTCGAAAAACTCAGACGGAGACAGCGATTGCTCCAAATTTTTTATGAATAATTAACTGAAATTTTTTGTGTATGTTCTGTGTAATTGTAGAAGTGCTTTAATCGTCAGATATATCAATCACTTATGTATTAAAAAATGTACAGACCCTTATGTGAATATAATCACTGCTTTTTTTAAAGCAATTTCATATAATAACTAAGATAAAGGGCTCTAGTTTTTGTAAAAAGGGAAATATCTCTTATCCTGAAGGTCATTTCAAAAATTAATAACTAAGTAACACATCAAAAGTGAGAAATTGATCATAAACTTTTTGTACAGGAAGAGGGTGTTTTATGTAAATTCTTTTGTATATTTTTTTCCATTTTAGTAATAATACTTTCTTTTTCTTTATTAGTTTTAGCATTTTTTTTTTCATAAAATATACAAAATAAATCTAAAAACCACAAAAAAAATTCCATATTTCAATTTTTTTTTTTAAAAAAAAAGTTGTTGCAAGTTGTCGGATACTTTTTTTAAAGTTCTAACTAACAACTGTTCATCGCTACTTGATAAAAAGCGCGTACATTTGTTACGAACTGGATCTAAACTGTTATCTTTAGTAGATATGTCACATACGTCTAGGAGTAACTGTTGGTTTTGATTCAAATGACGTATTGCATTCGTTATTAACAGCTCAGTTGGTTTTGCTGTTTCTGTTGTTGCAACGACTGCTATTAGCGGCTGTTTTTGGTTTCTCAAGTTGCTTATATAATTTTTGATATTAAAACTTACTACAGATAACTTATGATTACGTTGAAATTTTATTTAGGAGTAAGAAAATGTTGCTCCATACTTACAGTAAATTCCTGGCCCTCGCATATTAAATCTGTTGTTATAGCAGAACTTCACTTTCGACTTCGATATCATCTATTTCTTCATTACTGGTGGACTGTCAAAACATTTTGGGGTGACAATCTTCACTAAGACCTAGGACAAGTTTACTAAAAGATACATATTTATGAAACATTAACGCTGGATTAGAGAATTGGCTTTTCAGAATCAATGCAACTGCGTTCGCTTGCGCAAATGGTCCCATAAATGTGCGGGGCCGCGACAGCCGAGTGGTATAGGTATCGGACCGTGGCTTACCTTGTCACGAGTTCGAGCCCAGTACCACTAAAGACACGCCGTGTAGGGCAGCGATGCACGTTAAATGTCGAGAGCTGAAACTTCCTCCCTTTGGTGTGGTAGTTAGGAGAGGGTGCCAGCTCAGATGTCGTCCACGTCACTTGACCATGGTTCAAAATTAAGTGGTCCGTCGCCAAAAGCCCTCGTGTAGCTAAACAGTGCGACGTTAATAATCAATCAATCAATCAACCCATAAATGTGCAGACGACAAATGTACCTTCATTGCAAGCGAACGATGATGTTTAACACATTTATTACCACTGTCAAAAATAAGAAGCAACCACTGCGATGCCATTCCGTAGAAATGAATTTTTCTCTGCACGTCGACTGAAGAAGAGAATAAATGTTGATCAGCTCTTACCGCGATAGCACGGGATTGGTTTTCAAAATCATCTCCCACACCGAGCTTCTACGGGATTCGGTTCTTGAGTTGAAATCATATGACACAATCTCACGAGAATCGGCAGCGAACAGTTGCATCGGTTTCAGATTCCTCAGTTCACTTATATTCTCTGCTCGCTGCATTGAATACGTCCACATTCAAGCAGTCACCCATAGTTGTTCAAGTATTCAATTAGACAAAATTTTATGTTACTTGTGTTTTTGCAGTAAGAACAGTTATCTGTCATATTTTAAAAGAGGGGTACAATGTCGAAAACAAGTGTTAAAAAAAGAAAACATACAGTTTTAATACAGTATGGTCACGTCTACGCCACTAAGTAGACCGCAACACCTTAAAAACATTAGAAGTAGCCCGTACCCTGGAAAAGTGCCTACCCCTGTATTAAACTATGATAAATTCGATCAGATTTGGGGACATCAATCCCCAAATTATTCTGGAATTCGTGTTAGAACAAAAAATTTGTGTAAAAAAAATTAAATTTTGTGTACCGTGTTATTTCAAAATCATGTAAAAAAAAGAGTTGGGTGTGTGTATATTGTTTTTAATAACCTCTACTAGAGAGACAGAAATGACTAACTGAAAACATAAAAGAAACATATAGACAAGGAAAACTTTAAAAGATGCATG
Source organism: Trichonephila inaurata madagascariensis (assembly GCA_019973955.1). Classification (NCBI taxonomy): domain Eukaryota; kingdom Metazoa; phylum Arthropoda; class Arachnida; order Araneae; family Nephilidae; genus Trichonephila; species Trichonephila inaurata. The sequence goes on along the minus strand of BMAV01008438.1, from coordinate 7,988 downwards.
GTGCAGGATCATAAGCAATGCTGACTAAGGACAACTTTTTATTTTTATATAAAATGGGATTTAACTATATATATATAGTTTTATTGTTAGCCAACCTTCCCCCTTCATTTTTATAATACTGAAAGAAATCCCATTGAAAATAATGAATAGCAATTCTAAATCCATTACAAGAAAAAGGTAACTAACAAAAATCCCGTTTTTGAAAATGAGATCAACAGGCTGGGGGTATTTTTATGCAAATAACCAAGGAATCATAATCGAGTTTAATTGTATCGGGTAAGATTGCGTTAGAAACTATCAGGCGGTAGTTTCTGACCAATCATAGCTTCTGTTAGAAAAAGTCAAGCGACATTCACCACCTCGTATAAATAGCGATATTTCTTTGTTCCTTTCTCTTTATTATGTCTCCACCATGTAACAATCGCTTCCTGCTTTCGCTCTGTAGTTTGTGTCTGTTTGCGAAATACAAATTTGTGAAATACAAATGTGGTTGTCCGTTTACGTTTATATGTGTTGGAATAAAGGTTAGATTTTAATTTAGAAGATGTTTCTTAGAACAATATATCATTCAAATAATTAAAATCACCACCATTACACCTTTCTTCCTATTTGTTCAATTCTATTAGGATTTTCCCGCGTAGGTTTGGATCTTGCCGATTCCTATAATATTCCTACCGACTTGTAAGGGTTATCTTTTATCTTTTTATAATATTTTAAGAAACATATCTGTAAACAAAAAAGAATTTAGTAAATATATAAACTATTCTGGCCATTATCCACCCACTTATCTGTGTATTCGTGAAGTTGTCCGACTATACATCGGTTACAAATTACATCATTAAGTTTTAGATTTTATTTCAAAACATTCTTATAGCTTTCGCCTATTGATTTAAAAAGAACAGGACTTGGAATTTATAAAACGGAAGTACGTTAATTTTTGCGCACCAGTATCCCTCGCTTCGTAGTCGATGTCCGTAAAACTCCCTTCTTAGTTAATCTCTACGTAACAAGTAATATAAAAAAAATAATTTTTAAATCAATCCCTACTTAGATCAAAAACGAAAAATTTTATTTTAGCTCCTTTTTATTAAATAGTTACAACTAATATAAATATGTATATACATAGGACAGAATCACAACATTAAGTGGTAATTAGCTTTTTTAATTATCATTAAAATATCATATTGTCCTTTTAATTTCAGTCCAACTGAATGCTTTAACACGTGAGAAAAAAACAGCTTTTCAAGTTTGACTTCGTCATAAGGGTCGCTAAATCGCCAACGTGGCTGTATTTATGAAATTCTTTAAAATAACTAGTTTTATTCAATTAATTTTATTAATTATATAATTAAATTATTATTGTCATCCAAAGGATCTGGGCAATGTAAAATTCCAGCTCAATTCAGTGCTTTTAAAATGTATTTTATTAACGATTGAAGAATTCCACACCAAGATAAATAAATAAGAAATATACAACTATATAAATAAATAAATATATAGACAGTGCGAGCTAATAGTAAGGAATTGAATAAAAGAAACATGCTTCCCAAAGTCACGGTCTGTACGTCTTATAGATCAATAATTGGAGTTTTTAGTTATATATTGCACATCTACTTCAGGAACCAATTTTCAAAAAACCACCCGTTCTTCGCAGATTTCTATTCAACAAAATAAACGTGTTTGCCAAATTTCAGTTCCATATGTCTAATAGTTACGAAGGTTTGGTGATCAGTGAGTGGGTTGCTTTTCTCCTACATGTGTAAAAAAAGCGAGAGAAATGCGCAATACAGCACTTAAAATACCAAAAAATACAAATTTTATAAAGAAAGTACTCCAAAATATCATAACACAATTAATTACAAATTTGCTCGAGACAAGGCTCGAGCAATGAACGAAGATCTCAAAGTCACGTTCTAAATCTGAACTGAGAGTACTTACTCCACTCCAAAACTGTCTACCGGGCCCAGATTTCCAAGTATTCTATTTCAAGCTAACAATAGGATCACTAATGTCAAAAATGGAGAAAATATTATAAATAAAACTTTATCTCCAACTATAAAAAGGTGAAAACACTTTTTTACTACAATTGAGTTCTTAGAATTTTTCCAGGGAGTGAATGAAAATCTTCCACATTCAGATTTTTCGAAATAAAATGAATTGTACATTCAAATCTGGAGACAATTTACTGTTTGCTTCGTTTTTTTTTTATGCAAATGTGATATCGAAACTTCAAATATATACATTTCTACATGATATTCAGAGCAAACATTAGAGCTCTTATTAAAGTGCTTTATTGCTTACAGGGATTTATTGGGAAACGGATCAATTTCACTAGACAGGAGCGAATATCATTTCTACAAAACAAAGTAACAAGAGAATCGATATTTGTTCAACTCGGATCTGAAAATACTTTCATGCTTGATATACAGTCAGTCATCTAGCCCTAGGATACCAATCACTGATTCGTAACTTGTCGAATCAGAATTTTGTCTTAAAGAATATCCGATTTAATTAACTATAATGGATGCATTATTCATTAAAATAAATAGGTTTACACAGTTATGCAATTAATGTTTTATGTAATTAAATGCATATGATAGTAAAAAAAATTTACAAAGACTTCCAGCGTTATTAGGGGGATCTAATGGATCGCAAAAAATTATGTAGTAATAAGATTTACGTGGCAATCATAGCATGGAATTAAACTACTTAAAACAGATTTTATAAATAATTATTTGTATTTTTATGAAATGTATATAATGTATCTTTCATCCCTTCAGTTGATTGATAAATAAGTACCAAGCTTGCTTGGGAACTTAACACTGCAGATTTCGCTCCAGTCCGATCACCCTCAGGGCTCAAGGGCGCGTATACTGAGTTGGGTACAGTAGGCCTTGACCCTCATGGGCAGTTGCGCCACTCAGTTAAGTTGTTATATAATGTACAGTTTTTTAAGTGTATTCGTTACAAATACTGTAAAATTCTAGTAACATGCTCTCCACCATTGTAAAATGCTAGAATCACCTTGAAAAAAATTGCCACATTTTGATATTTTTAGCTCTTGTTTTCAATTCAAGATTACAGTAATGTTATATAACTCCTATTTCTGAGACATTATAACTTATATGTATAATAAATTTGTCTTGAATGAATTCCTTACATTAATTCCTAATTTCAAGAATTTTTTTCTGTTGTTTATATATATATAAAATAAGTGTAAGGGGATTTTACACTAATTATTCAGAAATTTATTTAAATATTTATTTTACAACTATTGAATAGTTAGCATAGCGTTAACTGTTAAATCATTTCAATAAAACTAAGAATAGGTTATTAAAAGTTTCAATATAAGCAATAACAAGCAATATAAAAAAAATTAAGTCAATTCCTACTTAAATCAACAAAGAAAAATTTTATTTTAGCTACTTTTTATTATAGTTACATTAATACCGTACGGTATATACATAGGACAGTCCACAACTTGATAAGTGGCAATTAATTTTTATTAATTATCATTAAGTATCGTATTATCATCCAAAACAATCAGGTATATAAAATTTCGGTTTAACTGAATGCTTGAAACGAGAGAAAAAATCTTTGAGTTTTGACCCAAGTCGTTAAAAATGAAACCAAAGTGGCTGTATCTGTAATTCTTTAAATAATTAGTTGCAGTCAATTAATTTTAATTAATTATAATTAAATTATCGTATTTTTACCTAAAACAATAGTGTATTGAAAATTGCAGCTCAATTGCAGAAAAAAACCTTTTCATGTTTTGACACAAGTCACCAAAATGGTCACCAAGTCGCCAAAAATATGAGGAGTACTTAACGTGGCTATGTATCTATAATTATTTGAATAGTGATGGTTTAATATAAATTAATTTGTATTAATTATAATTAAGTATTGTATTGTCATCTAAAAAATAATCATGTATATAAAATTTCAACTCAATTGAGCGCTTTTAAAATGTATTTTATTAACGATTGAAAATTCCACAGCGAAGATAAATAAATAAATAGAGTGTGAGCTAAGTAGGAATAAATACGAGGTACAAACTATTTTATACCAGTATGTTTAACTCTTCGGAACAATTTTATTTTTAAGTGATCTTTTTAATTCACAATATGCAGTCAATCAATTTAACACTCACAATGTCTTTTATTCATATTTAATTTAATTTCTTAACCTCTAACGCACTACAGTTGCACAAATATTTCACTAAAAATATTTCTAAAAAATACCATTTAAAATTTTGTTTCAGCCTTCAAAAAAGTTAACTATTACTGATCCAATCACATATAGATTTGAATAGACTTTTTAAAATAAAATTGTCGAACGATTTGAATTGTATGTATCAATCTTTTCCTCTATGTTCAAAAATAATCTGACAAAAATAAAATTAAAGAGTAAATAGTTAATTATGATTATATTATAAAAAACACGTTAACCATTTTATAAACCAACAAGATTCTTGTTTAGACATTCGTTTATCTTTGCTTTAATGTGGTAATCTTCCTTTTACTAATAAAGAGTCCCAAACTTCCAACATTTCAAGCAAAGACCCGTTTCCTGATGCGATTGCTTTGTTCTCTTCAATTCACTTCCTTTTACGACTTGGAAGTGATTAATTGCTGTTCAAGAGAAACTTTCAAATCTTCAATTTGGTCGTCAGCGAAGACAACGAGTTAATTGTTCTTTAAAATCAGACGATTTTTTATTTGATGTTTATAATTAGAAAAACAATGAAATAGAAAATATTTCTTTGCTAACAGTGTAAAACAAAAAAGATACAAGAAGACTTTTTTAGCTGAAATAATACTATAAAAACTAAAAGCTCTCACTACATTTTAAGCAATGGCACAAATGATTTATCAAACCAAATGCATAGTCAATGCTTCATCTACCGATGTTACTTATAAGTACTTCTCCCTTTCAAATTACATAGAATAATCATTTTTACGAATATTCTGCCGATATTTAGCAGAAATACTCTTTTAATCCCACTCTTCCAGAATACATGGCAGGACAGGTTCTATGATGAGTATTTTGGCGGGGAAGGCGAATAGCTTTAAAACAGAAGTTGCGTTTTCGGCTGACATTTTGATCGGATTGCGAAGATTGATATTTTTGTTCCGAAAAAATATTTAATTTCAAAAGGTGCCTTTTTTTGTGTGTATGTTGGTTAAGACTTTAGAAAGGGATTTTACTATTTATTTTAAGTGAATAATACATATAATTAATTTTACTGTTAAGGTAATTGTGTGTGTTTCTTTTTTCTTGTCTAGAAAAGAAGCTCAGTCTTATACTTATTTGCATTTATTACAAAACCTACCATCTAAAAGCAGTGATGCACTAACCGATGATTCTTCAGATATGAAGACATTACCAGCGTTTATCTGCTAGAATTTTAGATTTGAATTCTTAAGAACTGAAAAAGATTAAAAGTGTAATAGTTCATGTTCAGAAGTTACAGTATTTCCTACCTCAGGCGCACTCATGGTATTACAAATACTTTTAGCCTTGTATATATGTTCCTTCATTTATATAATATTTTTAGAGTTACATAACATACACACAAATGTGAGTTTTGGAGGTACAGATCCCTTCTTTTAAACCTTGTATATATGTTCTCATATTCATTGAATAATATTTTTAGAGGTTTTATAGCATACCACGTACAGTAACGTAATACTCAAGGTGGGTTTCGGAGGTACAAATCACTTCCATAAACAAAGTTTTTAATTTTTTGCAGGTTACACCTCGACTCTTTGAACTAAGTGTTTTTTCTTAATGTAAAGCGCTCCCAAAAACTGGTCTGTTTACCATTTACCACACGTATACAACACTGTGGGTGTTAAGCTAACCGTAAAGTTTATCTCATAGACATTTAAGAAGATTATTTTTACGACCAAATAAAATTTCTGAAAAATAAAATTCCCAAAAATTACCATGATCTCATATTTTAAAAGTAGTGTCCTTACACTGAATGGCTTCTAAGAAGCATCAAATATCACCCGCACATACAGGTTGGAAAAATTCAAAATAATGTTCGAAAAACTACTGTGACCACTCCCACATTGTCACTTTCTATTACATTATCTTCGCAGTGTTACTTATTTATTTCGCTTTTAACTTTTAAACTTCTACTGAACTTTTGAGGCTTTTTGTAGTTGTGAAGGGCTGTATCTTATACTTTAATACTTATCATTTTATGTTTTTTTCGAACAGATAAATCAGTTATATTTATTTGAACCATTCTGAATTGGTTTTTCATTTATTTGATTACCCAAAAAGATTCAACCATAAATATTTTATTGCAACATTATGCTTACTTTTACTTTTAAGTTTGGAATGAAATATTTATCAACAGAATATCGATTGTATTTTCATAAATGTAGGGGGGTTTGTGCTTTCATACTTACTTTTTTCTCGAATATGTATTCGGAATTATTTCAGATTTATTTGATCATCTTACATATTAACCAATTGCTTTAAATCTCCAATCAATAAGAGCGGTTCTTTTCTACAAAACAATCTGCAATATAAATAACGTGTTATCTAGTAGTCTGAATTAATACGAGCATCAGACGCTATCTATATACCGTTTAACAAATGAAGCATTTTTTTAAGCTTAGAAGTGTGAGATTAAGTTTCTTTTTTATATTTAAGTTCATTTAATAACAGATTAAGAACGCAAATGGCAGAAATAAAAGTAGCAACGGTAAAAATATATATTCAAATTCAGATTTTTATGCATTTTAGATTTATTATTAAGGCCACTGGGTGGAGTATTGATTTGGCGCTGGCCTTGTACATAAGTTTGTGAAAGCAGCCAAGTCGGTAGATTTTCATGATACAAAAAATCTACAAAAGCATCGATTTCTTGAGGTGCCTGTTTGGCTCAGTTGCTCCTCACAAAATTTAATTCCTAGTACAGTTCAGCATCGTTAGAGCTCAGATGCCTCCCCTCTAAGGAAACTGGGCGTCAAAATAGCTTTACGGAGATTATTATAACACTTATATTGTAACACTTATATTATATATTAAAAGAGATACAAAAGCTGCCGAAGGGAATGTGCCTAAGCCAAATCCGCAGCCCATTAGAAGTTTAGAAAAGATTTATAAATTCAAATATGAACAAATATTTTTTTTTGAAGAAAGGTACAGACATACACATTTGTCTGTTTAAGATTCAAAATATTGGTAGAAAACAATTAATGAAAATCTCAAACTTTTAATATATGCATGTAATAATTCGCTTAGCATTTCCCTCGTGGGATTTTAATTCATAATGGTTTTGAGTCTTCCAAAACTTAGCGCGATAATTAATTTTTAGTTTACCCACCTAAAGGCCTTATCACACGTATAAGTATTTGGGGCAATTTTCGTTGAAACAACGATTCCGAGCAATTTCTACGTAGTTGCTATAGCAACGGCTCCTTTTGCCCAGTGAGCTGAAAGAAATGCTCCAAATAAAAATTGCTTGAAACTCCAGCTAATGGAGTTCTTCGACTACCCTCGTCATCAGCAAGATGGCAGTATAGATAGCAGTAAAGATGGTACTTCTTTTGCAGATGATGGTAGATTCTTAAAACGCATCAGAAATGGTGTATAATATTTTAATCGCATGTAATATTTTAAACAGAATGGTGATCCATTTCCATTTCCGACTGCCAGCGAAAGCTTGAGCGAAATAAAAGAAATAATATTGGATGTTCGTTTTCCGAAGTAGAAAAATCGACGGTAATTTTCAATGTGGCGGTATGGGACTTATGACTGACGTCAGAGCATATCATTTTGTTACGGCAACCCTTCACCCTCACAGTGTGACGTCTCGCGTCTTTCTGCTAACATAACTCTATGTTCTTTGACGGCCACGATTAATGACGCTTTCTTAATACCAAAGAAGATAAACAAAATATTATGCAAATGAGATATACTATAAAAGGATAGAAACTTTGATGATAGGAATACGGCAACACAGC
>BMAV01008437.1:57634-80627 GCA_019973955.1 Trichonephila inaurata madagascariensis | reverse complement strand
AAATACTTTTTATTCATTCACTCAAGTTCAAATACAATTTTTTAAACGTGTAGTGAATGACTCTTGATGTTAGTACCGCTTTTTCAAATATTAATTAATTAATTAAATTAAATTAATGAATAAATAGCATTAAACAAAAATAATAATACAACGGGATATATAGAAAGGAAAACCACTCGTTGTGTCCTTGTAGCGCAATGGATAGTGCATTGGACTTCTAATCCAGTGGTCGTGGGTTTAAATCTCACCTGGGATGGCCAAATTTCTGAGAATGTGATTTCTTTTTATTATATTGTTTTATTAGAAATAATTAAATTTAATTCATGAATAAATAGTAACAAACAAAAAAAAAAGTCCAAAACCATACATAGAAAGGAAAATGGGTAATTGCAAGGAAAATCGCTTTCTCTTTTGTCATTTAATATTGTGATTCTGACATACGTATATACAGAATATGTTAATGGGCTTACAGAGGAAATATTTGTTAGTATAATTAATGATAGAAAAATAATCAGGTTGGGAAGAAAGTATAAGAATTGTCAACAAAGAAACCCCGATTGAATTAGGAAAGGTTAAATTGTGGAAACTGTTGCTATAATAGCCGTAATATTGAAAACGCGCTCGCGAATCTAGCTTAAAAAAATATTGATGTGGTTAAAACTGAAGAAGTTAAATTTTAATTTTGATCTTAATAGTGTAGATATTAGTTTATGTTTGAGTTGATTTGAAAGATAAAAGAGTTTTTTTTTTAAATTTCGGGGCACAAAATTTATTGTATATGTAATTCATTTTCTCTCGAGTGACATAGTTAAATTTAAAGCTAGAGACACAGATGAAAAGATTCATGATTTTCTTTATGCTTTTCAATGTTTTTGAAAAGATTTAAGTCTACACGGTACCCTTTTACAAAAAATTTTTTTGGAGAGAGTTACAGTAAAAATAATTGATGTTTTATATCTAGATTATATTATTAAGCTTATTCTGTAAGTAAAAAGTCAGTTTGACTAGCCATTATTTTACAATTTTAAAAAATTAGGAATTTTTGAAGTTTTTTCAAACTTTTATAAAATACTCAATTTTTAAAATTTTTTAGTCATTTTAAGATATTTATGTTTCTTAGGTTATTGCAAACAAAATTTAGTATGGATTTGAAAGTCTGTTAGCTTGTTGATTTTTAATAATTATTTTTCTAGAAAAACCTGGAAAAAACACGAAAATTTTTAAAGTATCAACTTTAGCATTTCTTAGAAAAATAACTACAGATCTCAGCCCTAGATCCATACTAACTTTTATAGAACATACGTTTGGGAGTATATGCAAAAAAATTCAAGGTTCTATCTTAAACAGTAAAAAGCCTTAGGTATTAGAAAACACTTATACCTCCAAAATTGAAAGTCTGAGAAAAATGCATTTAAAGTTTGTAAAGTCATAAAACAAAAACTTATAATGCCTGTAAAGCTCTAATCTTTAATATGTTATTTTCAAATCTATGTGTTCTGCATTTAAACACTATTTTAGTTAAATATGACTGAAAATAATATTTTTAATTCTAAATATATTTTTGCATAATATTGATAGCATTTGCTAAGACGTCAGTTTATTCAGCTTTATCTTAACCTAATATTTTCACAAAAGTTTTGAAGCACAAAAAGCATTAATGTACAAAATAATAATGATACTAAATTAAGCTAAAAATAGTCATGCTTGTGCTCATAAAATTTAATTTTTTTAAGTTTTAAATTGGGCGGTTTAGGAAGTTTTAGCTCTTGTCGTACGACTTTAAAATACTAAAATATAGTACTACAATACGTTTAGTATAATGTAGTTTGGTACATCAAGGAAATATTCAGTTATATCTGCAACATTTGAATTCAGAATACTTGTATTCGGAAGGCTTGCAGAATCAGCAGAGGACTGATTTTTAGATACATCATTTTCAGTAGTATTTCATCTTTTCGAAATATTGTTTCTCACAGCAACCTGAGAACGTATTTACCATGGCATTTTCTCAATAGGAAAAAATTAATGATAAAGTTTTTAAGTAATATAAACTATTTTTAAAGTATTAAAATTGGTCATGAAAAATTAATCTTAATTAATTAATTATGAGAACTCAAAAAACTCAAATTATAATCAAGCAGAAATTATTTTATCAATGAATATTGGAATTAATAACCATTTCAAACTAAAAGGTCAAAAGTATTTTTAATTAATTCAATTTAAGATTGGAAAAATGCTTTAAAATGAAACCGAAACCAAAATCATAGCTCATAAAACTTCAAATATCTTAAGAACTAATTTGCTAACAGATCTGAAATTTCGTGGCAAGCTTCTCAATGATGTGGGTCAGGTCACCACAAAAAATGTATATATAAAAAAATTTCGTTAAAAATGAAATTTTTAGGGTACTATGTAGTCTTAAACTGGTTATATAAAAATACTTCGACAACGTTTTTCACAACATAGTAAAAATAAGGGTAATGGTCTATTATTTTAAACTGAGAAAAGTCTTTGAAAGTTGCGTATAGAAATTGAACATTGCAGTGTTTCAACAATTCTAGATACAAAAGGATCGATACTAAAAAAAAAGAACATCTCCGAAATAAAAGAGGTGGCGCACTAACCCCCTGTTTTGAACATGTTGCTGTGATGTTCGTAGGGAGGGGAGGGGTTTGATGGAAGGCGTGGAGGGGGACGTTTGTGTTCCCACCCGTCTCACTCGCAAACATGCTGTGGTCAAGGCAGCAGCCCGTTTATGCCGTGGAGGCGTACTTCTCTTACGGCTAGTGGTGATTACAGTGCGTACCTTTCGTCGTCACTTCAATATTCCTCCAGGAGGTTGTGTTCCTGATCGGAAATGTGTTTTAAAGTGGATTCCGAGCAACGAGGAATGGCTCCAAAGAAAGGGAAGATTCTTCGAAGACCTTTAGAACACCTGAAATTGTAGAACGAGTTTGTGTGTCAATTCAGACTGGTATGTGACAATGATCTAACAGTTCTTCTTACCCGCTCACCAAGAAAAGGGATCTTGACAACATGTGGTTACAACAAGATGGGTTCCCCTCCAGGGTTTCCATGGGTATTTTGAGAACAGCCTTCCTCGAATGACTGGTCTCCCTGCACGAGGACGTAAACTTTTCTGCCTGCTTTTCTGATTCATCTCTTCCTGATTACTTCCTTACAGGCTATGTCAAGTTCGTTGTTTACAAAAGTCGCTCCATGACCCTGAAAGACCTACGGAACAACATTCGAGCTCAAATTGACAATATTCTTGTCGATATGCTTGAAAAAGGGATTCAAAGTTTTCGAAGTTGACTTCATCAGTGTATTGGCAATGGAGGGTGATATTTAACAGACATTACGTTTAAAACTGTGTAAATTCAAAATTCCAATGTTGTGTGTTTGGCGGAAAATTACAATAAAATCGAATAAAACATGTAGTGAGTTTTAATGCGTTTTTAAAACAGGAAGTTCCCCCTGCACACCCTCTATATAGAACGTTTACTTGATTGGAAGGATTACTGGCGTCATGATTGAATGAACAGACTAAATAGAGGTCTATGAAAAAGTTACAGGCACGAAAAACGCATCATATGATTTTAGGCAAAAGAAACATCTAAGAGGTACACGCAATTCAGAATTCAAAATAATTTGAAGTTCGTAAGAAATTTTATCCAAGAAATGGCAAATTTGAATTCAAAGAAGGTAACCCAACTACTCGTTATGAAAATCCATATTTTGTTAAAGAAAAATTTACGAAATCCGAAAACAGAAATTGAAACATAACAGCTTGAGATATTGCAATGTTGTATTCATGTTCCCCACAGCTACGCCATTCATGAATTTTGGAAATCTATTTTAATGGAATACCATGGTGGACATTTGAGCAAGCCATAAATCTGCAGGAAAAAATTATTTTTCCTTCAAAAACAAGGACTGAAAATTGAAGCAAATTTATTTGATATATACCTTGCTGATGGTCATCAGGAAATTATTAAGTTTCACACCGATAGTCTAAATATAAACTTGAAAAGAAGGCGATTCTCAAAGCCACCCTTATCTTTGTACTATCTTAGGAGTTGATTTCGTACAAGATTCTAGAATCCCGTTTGACATTCAAAAGCAATGCTAGTGCTTTAATGATAATCGTTGGAAAATTTTAGATGTTCAAAAGATCCCTTTCATCCTGTTCTCTCTTGCAGCCAGTGAAGGAGAACTGTTTTATTTAATGAAAATATTTAATTTAACTTTAATAAACCGTTAAAAGGAATTCAATAAAATATTAAGAAACTTTAAATACATGGTTTGTCCTGAGTAAGAACCCCTCCTTTGATAATGTACTATATTAATACCGTCAATAGCAAACTTATGCTAAACAACCGTGCTGTTTATTACGCAACAAAAAATAACCTCAGAAAAATGGAACAAGTTGATATTTCTCATGATCTCTATAGTAATGCGAACAACCACAATTTCATTCCGGAAATAATCCCTTTTCAAAACTGTATGTAAAACTTTAGTAGAGTAAAAATAGACTTGATTGAAAAATAGTAAAAATATACCTCTAGACAGAAAACGCACGGGAAAATTTAAATTTAAATCTGGCAATCTAATTATATTGTGTTACAATTAGTTAACAAGACTCAATTGAAGCGAACAGCAAAATGTATATCTTGTCGAGTTGGTGCATACATAATATTGAACCAACGTGTTTGAACTTCTTGTACTATAACATGTTTCGAATCACTATCCCCTTAGATTTTCAGCGCGTTTCTATGTAATCTGCCTATAAGACAGACTCCAGACTTGATTCCCCAGCGTAGAGGTGGACGAACAATGAAAGACAGTGGTATGAGTAAGTGTTCCCGTCATGTTTCAGACCAAGTGTGACCAACCCGAATGAACTTGCGGACTGCTTCTGAAAAACATTATAATCCCGGGGGCAACATACAATAATGCGTATCTTTGAAATAGATATTTGGACCTATTACAATCAATTATTGGAGTGAAAATTTAAAACAGAATATACTATTATTGTTTTTCATGTATACAAACATAGATAATATAAAAAAAATGCAACAATAAAACAATGTTGATTTGTTTAATTAGTGAGATATTTGTTTCTCAATTCTTTCGCTTCGTTTTTGCAAGTCGATCTCAATGCGTGTATTTGCACATCGTAAATGATGTTGCATGTTTTCGTCCGTAAAGTTTGAGCTCGAGTTATGTTCGATAAATTTCATGTTTTATTTCAGATTTGTTTGTTACAAATCGCTACACTAAAATCAAAAATATTGCACAAAATAATCGGATTTCGTAAAGTTGTAATGAATTATCATGAGCCGCAAAATTATACAAGACAGGCCACATGTTGCCCTCGGTCCACGGGTTAGCCGCCCCTGTTTTTGACTATAAAGGAGGAGACAAGAAGTTTGTTCAAAGGAGACGACATCCATTTTATCATGGAACTCACTTCTCGAGAGTGTATTCGAGCAGGCTGGGAGAAGAATGTGACAAACGACGTCGGTAAACATAAGCTTCTAAGGCAACATGAGGGCAATTTATCTCGGATATTTAAATCTCGGTCAAGTGGCAAGGATGGCACCTGAGAGGGCATCCCAATCTCCGAACTTCAACACTATGCCAACATGAGATATTTAGAACCACACAGATTGTGAATGTGCATTATCCATCCGACAAGGCGGTTCTTGAGTGATTGCAAGACTCAAATCTCCGACTCGGGGATGTCGGCCACGAAGTTGTGACCATGACAAGTTACCAATTACCATTAAGTTACCAATACCTCTACAATATGCAATTAATGATGACTGCACGTACCGTTCTAGAAAACACCAACAGAACTCTCAAGTTTAAAGGCTGATGCCCCGAAATAGAATTGCAACAAAGTCTGAATCCATTTAGCTTGAATTGTAATATTAGGAAAACACCAATGATCTTATGAAAAAGCAAATACGAAAGTAATTAAATAATTGTTCCCGTAAAGGAAGTTCTAAATCATAATTTGTTTTTAGAATTATTCACTCAGAAATATATTTTTACTAGTATTAATAAGAAGAGTTAAGTGGATAAATAAATATTTTACTGAAGTAAAATCATTGATGAGAAAATTTAAATTGTAAGAGTACAGAGCAATTTTTTTTCAAAAATTATTTGAAAGAGTAGTAAGAATTCATTTTAATTGAAAAATATTACGCCGTTATTTTTTATGTACGAACTATGTGTGAAATAAAATGAAAATATATAGTCTTAACATAGTTTCATTGTACCGAAAACTCTTATAATTTTTTTACTAACCAAAATACGAAATCGCTTCGTTTGAATGCATATATAACTAGAAATAGTCTGCAAAGTAAAATTTTTTTTTATTTAAGCTCCATTCATTAATAATAATGAAGTTTGACCAAAGAAGAGCACACAAAAGAATCTCTGTATTCGAGTATAATAAAGTGAAAAAAATTTAGTTCACCTAGGCTGTAATCTCTTTGTCCGATGGTAGTATTTTCTGCAGAAAAAAATATTTAACTGATTACTTCTATTAAAAGAAAAAAAATATTATAAGAGGCAATTTAACGTGCCTTCATCAAACGTTATTTCACCAAAAGCAATCTCACTTAAAAAGAAATGATTTTCAATTAGGGAAAAAAATATTTATTCTTATTAATTGGCACTTACATCTCAAAAATAAAATCTCATAAATACAAATAAGAAAAGACTTGATTTTTTTAAGCGAGCATCTCCTTTGGTCTTCACGATCTGATCTTTTTCTAAAGAAGGGAATTTTCTTTTTCTTGTTGAAAAGTTTTCACTCAGGGCAGAAGCTTTGATTCTTTTTCTTAAGAACAACCTCAATTGAGCTCTGATATGTATTAATAGGTAAATTAAAAGATGTAAAGAGAAAAATCAAAAGATCGTCGTATAACTGAAGAGGTATTTCATGAGAAATGTTAAAAAATTGACATGTTATAAAGCGTGGCTCATAAAGAATGCAGTTTCAATGCCCTATAAATCAAGAACAATGTAAGACATTATACAGTGTCGGACCCTTATAAAACGAAGTCGCTGAATCCCCCCCAAAAGCTCGTTTTATGGAAAATTCGCTATACAGATGTTCATCTTTCAATTTTCTTTATAAACCCCATAAAAAAATTTTTAAATTCATGAATACACTATATATTAAAAAAAGCAATTATTCACACCTTTTTGTAAATTAATATATGTTTATTTTATTATCTTTCCTATCAAAAAAAAAATTAAAGGAAAGTTTTTCACCGCCTTTATCCCTTCCTGAAGAATTAAATTTTTTTCTTTCATCGCCAGGCACGTACGTTTTGAAATTTTTGAGCTACTAGAAACGAAGTTACCAGTACGGGTGATCAACACTACAAATGAACGGAGCTAGGACACGGGGACGCGAGAAAACTCCAACGAGGGTGAAACAAGGATATCGCATATGTTTCCAGGAAACTGGATAATGAGAGTTAAGGGTTGCATTTATTGGATGAAACGCCCAGAATTCTATTGCTCTCGGTGATTTAGGCACTTAATAAAACCAGTTCAAGATTTATGACCACCATAAAATGTACTAAGAAGAGAAAAGTTCACAAGAGAAAAAGTTCGTTATATAAAAAATGAACTTCGCTATTGGGAGGTTTTTTTTATGAAGAAAATCGAGAAATGTTCTTAGTTTCAGGAAAAAGTTCGCAACATAGATGTTTGTAATATGGAGGTTCGACTGTATATCAACTGTAATAAAATTTTTTGAAATTATTTTAAGTTTTGTTAGAGACAGTAACATATGTTCCATGTGTGAGCCCTTAGACCCACGACATAGGTCAAGCCTTTAATCCAGTGCTTCTCAAAGTTTCAATTTTAGCGACCCAATATTCAATCATAATTTTTATCGCGACCCCCTTCCTCATACAATAACAATGTATTGAATTCAATGATACTATACTTTGATTGATGCTAAAACTACGATACAACTTTAACCTCTTAAGTGCCACCCTCGTATATAAACGTCTCGCTCAGCCAAAGTGTTAATTGCCCAGAACGTATATAGACGTCTTTCCGAAGTACGATCTTTTCTGGGCACTGCTACCCATAAAATTATTCCGAGGCTTTGGAATGAAATAAAAGGATCTAGACAGTGTTTGCGAATGATTTATTTATTTCAGACGCTTTGCTTATTTATTCCATTTCTGTCCCCCCCTTGTACTTTGTGACGTCTCTCGCGTTCTTCTTCTAAGTTCTTCTTAGTTCTTTGACGGCCACGATTAATGGCAAAACTTTTCCAACCCAATACCAAGAAGAGAAACAGAACGAATATGCAAATGAGATATACTTTAAAAGGATAGAGGATTTGGTGAGATAAGACGGCAAGCCTAGAGATAACTTAGTACGGAATTGTTCGGAATAAATGTTAGACGTCCTACAGCTCTGGAAGAAGGATACGCTCATCGTCATTAATAAGATTAATAATAAGAAGGATTAAGAAAGCCTGAGTATTCTCTCCTACAAATAACATAATAGGAATATCTTCAACCTAGGAAGGAAGGTGACTCTATAAAAGGTAATATTTTGTATAGGAAGTTAGATTAGACAGTTAAATTATTATAATTAAGATAAGTGATCTAGTTGTGCGATCTGACTTAAATATTCAGTTTAATTGGTGGCTTATTCTCACTTAAAGAAAGTTGTTATTTAGAATTAAGTAATTTAAGTTATTCTTAATAAAAGTTGTGTTAAGAATTACAAAATGTCTCATCATTTAGATAATCCCACACCTCTAGCTTACGCGGATCCCACTAGACATAGTTATCGCAGGATGGCTATGTCTCAACTTCATATGCGGGCGCCCGCGTGGAAAACGGTGGCATTGGGGAGAGAATCGCGTAACTTTTAGTCGGCAGTTAGGGATTATTTATAAACTTTACAAAGAAATTATCAAGATAAGTGTTAATTTTTGAATATAATTTTATATACGACAATCCCATGAGGGTCCTTGGTAATTATTAAACTTGTTCATAAATTAGTATTGTTAAATTAATTATAAAATACATTGTGTAGCACACTGATACATTTATAATTCTAATATATAAGTGTAAATGTGTATTTTCTTTTTTTTATGTGAGAATGTATTTTGTCTGTTTATTTTCAGTAAATTAATAACTTTTTTAAAAAATAATCTTTTGTTTTCAACTTTTTAATATGCTCTCGCCCCCCTTATAGAGTTGTCACGCCCCCCAAGGGGGAGCACCCCACAGCTCGAGAAACGCTGCTTTAATCCATTTCGGCTCAAATGCGTGTTAAGATAGCATGTCCATCGATAGTGGCTATGATACGCTGCTTCAGCTTC
Source organism: Trichonephila inaurata madagascariensis (assembly GCA_019973955.1). NCBI lineage: Eukaryota > Metazoa > Arthropoda > Arachnida > Araneae > Nephilidae > Trichonephila > Trichonephila inaurata. The sequence continues at coordinate 71,251 of BMAV01008437.1, read as the reverse complement.
CTCCAGGACTTCTAATTTTGCACGAACAGCCTGTAGTTTTAAATTTTTCATACCATTGCTAGAAAAATTTTCTATTGGAGACTCATTTCTGAATCGTAATAAAAAATACCATTGTACAGTAAGCCACTGCGGACACCCACATTTCGACTGATTATTCACTTGACAAGCCACCTATTGTTTACGTAACTTCTGTCAGGGGCTAGACACAAACTTTAAAAATACATCAAACTTACGTTTCGAATAGGTGGTATCTTTGACTATTTCTGTTTTACAGCGTCTGGAAAGTGTATACTTCTTTAAGAATCCCTCTGTACATTTAATTGAGAACAGCAGTTGCTGATTGCTTAAACGAAATTTCAAGGAGCAAGTAATTGCTCTATTACATGATGTACACTATTGACCATTAAAATTGCTCACCAAGAAGGCGACATGTTACAAACGTTAAATTTAAACGACAGGAAGAAGGTGCCGTAATATGCTAATGTTTAGCCTTTCAGTGCATGCAGACAAAGCAGGCGCCGGTAGCGACATCTACAGTGTGTTTAAACGAGGAAATTGTTCAACCGGTTTCTCATACACAAATTGCATTTGAACGTTGTTGCCTGGTGAAAAGTTGTTGTGATGCCTCGTGTAAGAAGCAGAAATGCGTACCAGCACGTTTGTGACTTTGATAAAGGTCGAATTGTAGCGTACCGGAATTGCAGTTTATCATTTTGTAATATTGCTGCTCGCGTCGGTCGAGCTCCAATGACTATTAGTAGAATAGGGAATCGATGGGTTCAAGAAGGTAACGTGGAACGCCGTGCTGGATCTCAAAGGCCTCCTAGTACTAGCAGCTGAGAAGACAGGCATGTTACCCACCTGGTCGTAATGGATCGTGCTGCCACGTCACGAGTTCTGAGTTAGGAATTGGGGTCGTTTGCAAGGCAAAAAGTGTCTTTAAGTACAGTTTGATGATGTTTGTAGCAGCATGGGCTTTCAGCTCGGAGACCATGGTCGCGGTTACCCTTGACGCTGCATCACAGACAGGAGCGTCTTCAATGGTGTGATCAACGACGAACCTGGGTGCACGAATGGCGAAACGTCACTTTTTAAGATGATTCCAAGTTTTATTTTTTTTACAGAACAACATGGTCGCATCCGTGTTTGGTGGCATCGTGGTGAACACACACGCACATTGGCAGCGTGCATTCATCATCGTCATACTGGCGCATCACCTGCAATAATGGTATGGAGTCTACATCACCTCTTGTTCGCATTGAAGACACTTTAAACAGTACACGTTACATTTCTGTTATGATATGACCCATGACCCTACCCTTTATTCAAGCCCTGCGTAGCCCTACGTTTCAGCAGTATAATGCACGACCGTATGTTTCTGGTACTGTACGGACCTTCCTTGACACTGAAAATATTCGGCTGTTGCTCTGACCTGCACTTTCATCAGATCTCTCGCCATTAGAAAACGTCTGGTCCATGGTTGACGAGCAACTGGTTCGTCCCCATACACCAATCACTACGGTTGATGAACTTTAGCATCGTGTTGAAGCTGCTTGGGCATCTATACCTATACATGCTGTCCAATATCTGTTTGATTGAATACATAGGCGTATAAATACTGTTATTACTGCCAAAGTTGGTTGTTCTGGGTACTGATTTATCGGGATCTATGCACCCAAATTTCTTGAAAATTTAATCACTTGTTATTTTCTGTATAATATATTTGTCCAATAAATATCGTTTTGTTATCAGTATTTCTTCCTGGTGTAGCAATTTTAATGGTTAATAGTGTATATTCTGATCCTGCTTTATTTTATGCATTGAGAAAATATCTTTTTTATTATTTCATATTTCACAAAATATATTTGTCTTTCAACATAAATCAATAATTTTTCTACTTTAGGTTGAAACGGGACCTTACGAGACTTTCATTAATCCTCTTGGGGAATCTTTGGGTTAGCATTCGCATTTATTTCACAGCCATCCCTCTCAAGAAGAAACCATGAGATGCAAATTAGTTAGTGTATATAAAGTTAGAGTTTAATAATCGTATATCAGTAGGAGAGGAGCAGCTGAACATAGAATTACGCATCTTGACTAAAGGACGGATTTTAGCTACTAAATTAGAGAATCAAGAATTAATAGGATATGATTGATTAAAGTTAATCTATTCGGATTCCATGCGCTTATTCACTTATAGCTGTTGCTTTCTTTATCTCACTCCAAGGTTCATTCTTATAGATGGCTTGTTCTAGAATATTATCTTTGATAATACACTAGAAACTGTTTTTGTGCGGTCCTTTTTTATGCGATTTTATTTTTGCGCGACCGCATAAAAAGTTTTTTTTGCAGTATTTCGACGAATTTGCATGTCATATGTAAGAATTCATGAAATTTTCGAATATTTGTTTTGCATGGTTATTTTTATGCGATCCCTATCTACCGCACAAAAACAGGTTCAACTGTAATGAATTAGATTTATCATGGATAGTCTTGGTCACACACACACACACATTCATCGTTTCCTTTTACAGCTTTAGGTAGACAAGATGATGAGAAAGCGAGTTCTGGGATAAGATCATTACAAGGTTTCTCTTTTCTATTCTGAAATTGTTTAAAATAATTTCTACAAACCATTCAATTGCCTTGTCGAATTCATTTTTGTTAGGTGTTGCTGGTTTAAGCTTTATGATTACTTACCTGCTCAACATTTTTCTTTCTGCAAAAAGATAATAAAGAAATGATCTGTAGTTTTCTAAAGGGGAAAAAAATTTGAAAGTAATGCACTTTCATTGCCTTTCTTATTTCCAATAAAATTCATTATAAAATATCACACTTTCTATCCAAATCTCTATTTTCCTCACATTTTCTTGTATAGTAGCTTTAATGCAAATCTTGTAATATTAGATATGATTACTTATTGTTCGTGAGTACTAATATGATACTAAAAAGTTGCATGAAACATTAAATTTTAATACTGATTTATGACTTACTATTCACTTCGTTGTTGAAATAGGGAAATAATATTTTTATCCCTCAAGCTAATAGTATTAGTTTTTCGAGAATTAATTTACTACTTCTGCAACTCAGCATAAGAGCATAATAAGAGCTTATATATTGCTCAATTGATTTTTCTTCGAAGCTCTTAAGTTTCAAGAAATAAAAGCAAATATTTGATCCATTTCCTCTTTTTGCTTCTATGAAAAACAAAATATGGTTAAGAATAAGGCGAAATAAATAAAATAAAAAAATCAACAAAGCACTGAAACAAATATGAGAAAGGACGTAGAAAGTATATTGAAACAAAAACTACGAACGGAGCCAAGAAACTAGAAAAGGAACTTTGGACTTACGACTGAATTAGTGGGGTTAAACTAGTTTAATAATACCAATAAATCCTTTTTCTAATTAGCAGGCTAGTAAGAAAAAGTCCAATTAAAACTGCAAAAGAAAAAAAAAGAGGAAAACTTCAAAATAAAGGAATGAATTTAAACAATTTAAAGTTTACTCAATTTAAGTGTAATTTAAATGTACTCAACGGAATTTAATAAACAGAAAAAAAATTCAATTTATTGTGATGCCTTTAATGAATATGGATCTTGATGATATAATAAGTAACAAGCTACCATTACATACATGTCAAAGAAAAAATGCGTGCTGAAGAAAAGAAGAAAGAAAAAATAATAAATACTATGATAAATGTTACCCTGAATAAAATGTTTAAAAGTAAATAAACTTATTTAAACATAAATTATGCATATAAGTTTTATACATAATAATACATTAGAAATAATTAGATATAAAATACTTATATGAGATTTTTTGATTTAATTTTATTAATTATGTTTTGATGAAATAATTAGATATAAAATACTTATATATATGAAATTTTGATTTAATTTTATTAACTATGTTTTGATACCCACAGAAGGTAACTTAGTTCCGAACTTGTAATTATTTAAGTGACATATTAATTGGTACATGAATCTTTCTGTATATGAAGATTCTGAATTTTCATTAAATTTAGCATGAAATATCAAATATTTTTCAGGTTAACCACTGATAAAACAAACTTAGGAGCCACTAACGCAATTCAAACCAGGTCTCTAATCTAATATGGACTACCTTTACTTGATGGTAAGTTTTTTATTGTCTACTAGAAATTGAAAAAATCCGTAATGAATTTTTTATTATTGAAGTTTAATTGATAATAATAAACTTTTCTATTTAACAATAAAAATGATTTGTTGTACAATTTCTAGTATTTTTGAATGGCGACCATATTATTTAAAGGTGACACAACTAAAGGAATACTTCATCTCCATAACATCTATACCTTTTTAAGTGACTTTAGGGACCAATTTTGTTCATTGAGCTGTTGCCACAAGTTCTTTGGCCCTTTGATCATTAGACCACCAGAACTGCAACTGAATGTTTTTTCTGATGAACCAAAACTTGATTGCATAGTTAAAAATTTCAATTACAAATTTTTTCCACTAAGAACGATGTCGGTTGATCATGGAATAAGATCAGAACAGAGCTTTTCGACTCATGGAAACGTTGAACTCATTTGCAACGTCAGGAATGTTTCGATGTCAGTTTCCATTGATTGCAGTGTCAATATCCATAATCAGCTTTACTGTCACAACTTTGGGTGCCTGACCAGGCCGCGGCAAATACATTGTCTCCTTTCGACCTTCGCTAAATATTCTCACCAACCTCGTCACTGTGGGCTTCGACACACATGTGTCATTGTACACAACCAGCCTTCTACGATCCAGCTTGTACCCTTCCAGTGTGAAAAACTTTATTATAGTTCGCTGATCCGCTTTGTACGCATTTGCATCCACGCCAGTCATTTTTAAATTAATGCCACGTCCTTACGAATGCAGTTATCACAAATTTGCTTGCGTACACGCGTTTGTGGTACATACACTTTTATTATCACGTATGTTTCAAGAAAATACATTAAAAACTATTTGTATGCGATGATTTGAATCCCTTTCATTTGAAACACGCATAATAAAAAGAAAATATCTATATATTCAGTGTAATATGACAATAAAATTTAATTCATTACACCCATATCACTTTATAGAACTATAACACGTATATTAACACGTACAAGTTCCTTTCAGTAAATAAATATCTTAGCATTTTATAAGATTATTTATATCACGGCAGTTGAAAAATAAAGAACAGAAGCATTAAAACCATTATACAAAATCACATTTTCAAAATGATTAATCAAGCAAAGGAACGTGTGACATTATTCAGCGAACTATAATAATAACAGTGCACTTATTATAATTATTCTTACTAAGCTTCTTAGATTTTTCTTCTAATAAAAATGTCTTCGTATTTAAAGAGCTGTCACATCAGCATGTCAGACATATTTCATAAATATTGATGAAAAAATACAAGCTTGAACACGTTATTACAAAAGAAAATTCAATTTAGTATCATGGTAAAAGCAGCACACAAAGACATTTGCATAGAATGTAAGATTAGTACTTCAATAAAGGCTAAAAATTAAAGTCATGATGGCTTAAGGCTAGAGTATGAAAAATTATTACACTAGGATTTAATAAGCTTAGATGACACGAAGAAAAACCACTTTGGAAACCATCGGGTTATATTCATTATTATATTATGGAAACATAAAATAATATTTCATTGAAGTGTACATACATTTTTCTTTATTAGTTCATAAAAAGACAATTTATATCCATCCATTCCGTTATTTACAATACTTTATACACAATGTCTATTCTTACATTATTCTTACGTAAATCATAGACTCTCACTCTGAGATATTTAATATTTTTTAGTGTTTATTAAATAACATATTTCAACTCAATGGAAATAATTTAGTATTTTTTGTAGATTTTTTATCTCTTAAGTTTGCTTAAGAAATTCAAATATACAAAAAAATTCATTGCATAAAAATTTTTTTTAAAAATTTTGTTTCGTACTTTTAACTTTTCTAAAAATTTTAATATGATTTTTCACATTCAAACATTTACTTTTATTGAATATCTGATTATAAATAATGGTTAATTAAAAAAGAATAATGCTTTAATGCTCTTGAAATTAAATGTAATAAACTATGTTCTTAAAAGAGAAAACTATAAAATCTTAATTGTATCTGTTTTAAGCTAGAAAAATCAAGCTTTTAATGTATACAAAAATGACATTTTTAATGTATACTTCCTAAATTAATATGTATGAGGGTTTTTCCAGGAAAAATTAAGATAATTTTTAAATTTTAAGTAATATGAATATAAACATGGATTTCAAAACTCCATATTACACTTAAACGTAGAATTTTTAAAAAATATAATGCAAATTTTACAAGTATAAGAAGCTAATATTATATCTATAGAATATTTTCAATGTTTTTTACCTGTAAGAAGTATTAAAAAAGTATACCTTTAACAAACGTTTTAAACAACTACGTGAGGATATGAAACTTTGCAAATAAAAAAATTAATAAATATTGTCGCATGTTATACTTTACTACAGTTAATATTCTCGAATATATACTTGATTTTTTTAGTAAAACTAATTTTCCACTCAAAAGTGTTCTTTGAAGTTTTAATTTTTGAAAATACAGTGCTCTGTGCCTTTGTAACTCATTTTTACAGTTTCAGCAAAGATATTTATCTTTCTTGAAAAGGATCTGAGAAGAAAAAAAACCCCTCCAGACTTTTCGCTTGGAAAAATGGTACCATTAAAATCATTTTTATTTATTATTTATTTTATTTTGCTTGTTTTTAAAAGTACGATTCATTTAAATGTAAAGTATTTCTTTTTCTCGTAATCGCCAATCTTATGTGTGTGTTTCCGTTTTACTCTCAAATGGCTTTAATCGATTGTCATCAGGAACACCTTTTCTTTACCAAAAAATGAAGTAGATTGATGTTAAAGTCTTTTTTCAGGCCTGAAATATCAAAAATATCATTAAAAGCATTTATTAAAGAAGCAATTTATTATAAAATTCATATAATAACTTAGGTCATAATTTAAGAAAACAACAAAGGGGATTTCACATAACTGTTAAGCAGTGCTGTGACGGGCTCACGCGTCTTTTCTGTAACATAACCTCTGGGTTCTTTGACGGTCAAGATTAATGGCAGATCTTTTCCAATCCAAATCCAAGAAGTGAAATGCAATTGTGAAATGCAAATAAGATAGCTTTTAAAAGAACAGAAGTTTCAGTAAGCAGAATGGCAATTTAGGGAAAGTTATGTTTAGAAGAGATAGAAGTGTGAATTGACGGCCTATCAAAAGATTACCAAGATTTCTAGCCATTACTACAAGGTGCATACTATTGCACGCGCCCCTAAAAGTCTCTGAACAGTGATTGAACCTTAGTTTGAATCAAGGTAGGACTGATTATTTGATATTAGGACTTGTAATATTATCAGAACTGAAAGTAGGCGGATAATATAATTATTTAGATAAGTGATCCAAGTTACTCGATCAGGTTTAACTACAGCTGTGTGTTTGGTTTATTCTCACTTAATATAAGTTTATCTAATTTATTAGAAATTTAAGTTATATTCTTAATAAAGTCACATTAAGAATTTTAAAATGTCGATTCATTTCGAGAATCCCACACCTCTAATTCACGCTGACAATCAAAGATATGGTCGCCAAAGAACGACCATATCACAGTGCTTTTAAATTTATTCAGTTACATTCATGAAAGCATTGTATTTTAGTGTCATAACATGTCATTAAAAATAATGCCATACATTGTAAAATGAGTGTATCGGAGATGCTATGAAGAATGAAATATTTTTGAAATACTGGCTGTATAAACTGTGATAAGAAATTAAATCTAACTTCAGAAATTCATTTCACATGTATAACAAAGGTTTTTAGTTTATTGTATAAGTACATATAAAGTGATATTATGTAATAGAGTAAATAATATAAATTAATAGATTACCTATATTACAGTGGAACAAAAACACAAGAAAGATATATAAAAGTTGAAAAAGTAGCTTCTTAATGACTTGAGTTATATATATATATATATATATATATATATACAAATTTTTCAACTAAAAACACATTTCTTAAAAATATTATAATTATATTCGAAACATCTATCTTGTTAAAAAGTGAGCCCAAATAAGACTTACTAAGTATCATGAAGTTTAGATTTTTTCTGCAATAAAAAAGTATTTAAGAAAATAGTGTGATAGAAATTTACAGTTATTCAAATTTTGCTTAGGTGAGACATTATATGTAAATTGCTTCAAATGTGAAAGCTGATTGCTGATTTTTTTAAAAGAACAAAAGCAAATTATTTAATGCAATATAACTTTACAAAAAAACTTTGGAGGTTTTATAAGAATTATTTTTTCATCTTTTGATAAAACAATGTGAATTATGTCCAATTTTATACACTTTTCAATTGAAAACCTTGTGTGATATAAACACAATATACAATTCCTTACAAAGACTGTTGGCAAAAATTAAAAAAAAGGTTAATTCTATTATAAAGTAAAAGTAAGTTAAGAATCATTTGGAAAATAATAGAATGTGGAAATCATATAAGAATGTCAAACAAGTTCATTATTTCATTGTGTACCTCATTCAAACTCGGTGACATCTAAAATATGAGTTGAAAATGCGAGCATTAAAAAATTAATGTGAAGGCTTATGATTCTATTATTGTGAAGTTAATCAATCACACAAAATGTGACGGAAACTCATTCTCAACGAATAATAGTTTTTGTCAAAAAATGAAGATAAAAGGTAATAACTGCAGTTGGAAACAATTTTTTTCATTAATGAGAGAATATTTCCTGAAAGCACACATTTCTTGTACACTCACGTTTAACTTTTTACATTAACTATTCATCACCTGAGAAATTATCTTTTTTGCAATATCAATAGTATTCTAAATTTTTATTTCATATAGTTCAGAATGTTTTTTAAATCATAAATTGATTGCCTATTCTTATTCGTTTTGATGCAATTCATCATTTTAATACTGAAAATAAAATTTTAGTTTTCAATAAAGTATAGTAATACTTTATATACTTTTTGATAATGTTTGAGTAAAAGCTATTATTTATTTATTTTTTTGAAATCTTGTTGCTGATACCCATAATTTATTTCTTGTGTTTCTCTCAGTTCTTAATTTCCACTTAATATCTTGTTTAAATCAGATTTTTAAGAAATTTCATCAACATTATTAAAGTTAATATTATGTGTAAAATTTATGTACCAGTGTAAAACAACCAATAAGTAATTGGAAACCTGTGATAAAAGAGATAAACAAAATTTATTCGTACTCAATAAATGTCAGAGTCTCCACCTGAGGCAATTACAAAAGCCTTAACACTCCGGGACATGCTTTCCACAAATTTTTGGAAGATGGACAGTGGAACTTTTTTCCACTCATTTTGGAAAAGACATGTAAGTTCTTTCGTGGATTTTGGACGGCTGCTGCACCTCTTAATTCAGCAATCCATCTTTTTCCATAGGTATTCTATACGTTTCAACTCTGGATTCTATGAAGGACAGTTTAGACGGTTCACTCAATTGTTAAGGCCGTGGGTAGCCTAGTGGTTAGAGCATCGGACTCCAGAGCCGAAGGCCTGGGTTCGATTCCGGTGCCACCAAACACCCTCCGACTACACACGGAGTACAAGCTCGTTAAATCAGTGAGTCTGAAAGACTTTTGGGCAGTCGCAGCTGAAACCACGAGTGCAGGGGTCTGGAGAATATTTCCCTTCCCTCCAGTTCCATGCCTAAATTGAGGAGGATGAGCTCGGTGGTGTCACCATCTATCGTAAAGAAGGCCAACCTATCTCACAGGCTCTGGCAACATTCATTCCTTCCCTTCGGGAATTTCACCGAGCTAAATCATACTGCCACCTGTAGGGTGCTCAAAGCTAAGGTCAACGACAGGCGTACATCTAGCCCCTTGGCACGAGGAATTTCGTGGGCCTCATCCTGACTACGTCAGACAGGTGGCATTAGAAACAACAACAAACAACAACTTCATATCAATTCCTGGTGGACCTCGCAACGTGACAAGGGGCGTTGTCATTCTGGAAGTAACAATGATCCAACTCGTAAATTTACCACAGGGTAGGAAGCACATTGTTGTCTAGAAAAGTGCTGTAGGAGTCTGCGTTGAGCTGACCAGGAATTGGGATCAAGGATTCTAGTCCATACCATAAGAAAAATCCCCAGACCATAAATCCACCTCCTCCAAACTTTACTGTAGACACAATGCAATCTGACAAAAGTCTTTCTCCAGGTATAAGCTAAATCCATACTCTGCGATTCAACTGGTAGAGATTGAACCTTAATTCATCACTCCAGAGAACCTGTTTCCACTAATCTAATGTCAAATTTTGAAGTGCCTTGCACTATATCAGCCGAGCAGCGTGGTCGGGTTTTGTAATCAAAGGCTTGTGGGCGACAGCACGGCCATGGAAACCAAGCAAATGGGCCTCTTGCGGATGATATTTATCGAAACAACAGTCCCGGATGCTTGGAACCCTTGGAGTACGTAGACCATCGATTTGGAGTAGTTTTTCCGAATATTTTGATACAGCACTTGTCGGTCTCTATCTCTTAGTTTTGGGGTCAGTCGTGTCGAAATACATCCCAACAATCCCTACTCATCTTCACTTTTTATTTACAAAAACTACTCTCGACTTTTCATTGTTTAACTCACTAAATATGTCTCTTAAAAATCGGCAATATCTATGATATCTGACGATTACAAAATTGTCAGACAATTCTGAATTTCGTGCCATCTTGCATGCAATTAATACCAATGCTGCTTCCTATACGATATTTTAAGTACAGAAGGCGTGACGTAGATCAGGACCGGAGATATCCTCATTTGCATGGGTACCCAAATGCATATTGGTAGATAATGCAATTAATAATACTAGTTTAAATAAAATTTGAGAATTTTTAGATAATACGTGTTTTCACTTTTATCTTGTAATGAAAAGAAAAAATGCGTGTTCTCTCTTTTCTTAATGAAGCGTAATGCATTATCTCTCTTTTAAAGTATCATATAAAATCATTACTAGATACTCAGAATTTTCTTTTTTTTAGAGAACTAATCTGTGTATGTTGGGCCGGATTATTATTTTACGCATTTTCTCCTATATGATAGAAAAAGTATGTGTAATCTCTAAAAAGTAAATTTAGAAAAATTATCAAGAATGCTTTATATTGTGCCCTAATCATCTAAATTGCTTCCTAAACATGTTTATACATTTTCTATGACTAACCCCCCCCCATTGTTTTCTTAAAAAGGAGTAATAAGTGTTTTTAATGATTAAATCTTTCAATAAATCAAAGTTAAATATAAAAAAAAAGGTTAAAAAAATTGAAATTTTCTTTTTCAAAAATATTTTTAGCAAAAACTCTTTTACGTTTTTTCGTTTAAAATAAGTTATTCTTTCGTCCATTCTTTACTAATATATAGGATATCCCATAAATAGCATCTAAAATTTGCACAGCTAGATTCCTCGTTGTCAGTACACAAAAAATGCCCAAAGAAGTGTACCTGCACAATTCATAGTTTACGAAAAAAATATGGTAAATGAAAATGACGAAATGATGATGCATGATGGTTCATGAGGCTCCAGTGCCTTTCTGTGCTCCTGTACTTGATTGATTGGATATGGCATACCGCAATCACTGTATCGGACGTAGGAGTCTGATTCATTGGCGACCTTGATCGCCAGATCTCACACCATCTAATTTTTCCTTTGGGACGATCTCAAGGAATTCATGTATCGAGACGTAGAGACAGATTTAGTTGCTTCTCTGCATGCTGCTTATAAATAGAGAAACACCATGGTTCTGTGACGTGTGCACTCATCCCTTCCACGGAGCGCTGAAGCCTGCCTTGATATGCATGGCGGGCACTTTAAATAAATACCTTTTTAAATATTTGCAAATACTGCAGTTTATGTGCCCAATACGCTGTTTTTTTCTTGTTACGTCATACTTTGTTTTTCGTATTTTTCCCCATAAATTATGGTTTGTACAGGTAGAGTATTTGGGATATTTTTTATGTGTTCTTCCAACGATGAATTTAGCTGTGCAGTGTTTGGGCGCTATTTTTGGGACGCCCGGTATAAAACAAACTTATTTATAATTTCAAGGTCTTTTCTTTTAATTATAGGAAAAGCAATCGTAATATACAAGTGTATTTATATATTTACAACAAAAATATTATTGATAACAAAAAATGTATTCATTTTAAAAGAAATGTGAAAATCTTGTTTAAAATCCAAAATAAAGTAATCAAAAATAATAATAAAGTTTTCGAAAATAGAGTACAACATCTTTCTAATATCATGATTAATTCAGAGAAATTTATACATGGGGATTAAATGGAAAATAAATATGGGGAACAAACAAATGGACTTTTTTACGCCAATGTCATATAATAATATTTAAATTTTTCATTTACATTTCGATGGGATAATATAATAATATTAACATAGGTTGAATGTTTTAAAAAAACCCATTTAATAGAAAAACAAATATTATTTTCCAGATTTATAACATATTTTGTAATCCTGAAAAAACTATATATAAAATTACATGATACCTAAAGCAGTTTTTTATTTAAGTATAAAGTTTTAACTTCTTCTCAAAAAGATCTTTTAAGTAGCAGAGAAACAAGAAACTTACAGTAAGGCAGCAATAAGAGTTCCATGGGGAAAACCAAATGTTAACATTTTCTACTTCTTAAACGTAAAATAAAACATTTATTTTTAGAACACGAATTGAAGTCTCTGATAAATTATTCTTATACGGGCTCTAAAGCGTACGTTTCTCTGATTTAAATCGACATAAAACAAAGCCCCTCTTTTTACTCGCATTAAACTTTGCTATTGAATTGCTAATAAAAATGTTTCAATATTGTTGATGTCCTGATGTCATATTAATTTTTGATGATGTATTTTGAAAGCTCATTTCTTTCATCCTCGTTCAAATGAGGTCTTGAAAATGATTTATATTATACTTTATTTTAGTCGTATAAAATTAAGCAAGTTTCCTTAGAAAATTAAAATATCAGTAAAAAATATTTGGATGGAACAAAAATATTGCTATGCAAATCTATTTGTAATACGACAGTAAAAGTAATAATTTGAAAGAATAATGCAAAAAGTTTTGGATATCAGGTACATAAAAACACTGAATTATTTTTATTTTTGATATTTATTAAATGATCTTTCAGTTTTTTGTAAATTTTAAGCAAATTATAGAATCAATATCATTAAAGCTCTGTTTGAAAGATTGCCCTGGGTTGTAAAGTTTTAAAAAATGGTTACATGTTTTTAAAACTAGTTATTTTCACATTTTTAAATTAAAATATAAAAATCATAGCAGAAATATAAAACGTAAGATTTCTCTACATTTTAGTTTTATGTACATTTTCTGCTTAGTATGGAATACAATAAATTAAGAAGTGTTTGTAAAAATTAAAAAGTAAAAATAAAATGTACTTCAAATCACTCAATCATACAAGCTTTCAATTAAATGACAACGCAGATGTTTCAAGAATAAAAAAGTATTTTTTCTACAATTTCTTTTAATTGTTTTAAA
>BMAV01008437.1:0-54634 GCA_019973955.1 Trichonephila inaurata madagascariensis | reverse complement strand
AAGAATAAAAAAGTATTTTTTCTACAATTTCTTTTAATTGTTTTAAAATTTTTAGAACTCATATTACTTTGTTTGCTTAAGTTATCTCTAGCTACTTTTGGTAATATGATTTTAAAAAAGAGTATTAATAATTTACTTTTATATTTAGCGTCATCACACCTGAAATAGAACATACATTTAAAATAGTTTTAAAAATGTTATTAAATAAATTTTTAAGTGCAATTTACTTTGTAAAGAATGAAGAAAAAATTAATTATTTTCAAATTATTTTCCAATAATGGAAAATGCTTCTATAATAATATCTTGCCCATATTACTCTTATAAATAAAATTGTGCGTAAATCCACTTTTGATTTAAGTATTTAAAATTTTAGGATATGGATTTAAACAATTACAAGATATGATAAGAATGAAATATTTTAAAAAATAAGGATAATGACTTCTTTCATTCACTATTAAAAAACAAAAATTTTCTTTTTAATCTGCAATCTCTCACGATCAAATTATTTTTACATATTTTTACTTTTTTGTAAATATTACTCTATGAAAATTTACTTATTTCACACATACATAGGAAAATTGAATTGATAGTTACTCCTACGTTTTTATTGAAGCTTCAAAAATACTTATTGATGAGATTGCCTAAAACTATTTTGCTGTCTTATAAAGTTCACAAATGATTTATGATTAATAAGCAATTTGTTCATTTCTTCTTTTCAAACTATAAAAATAAAGCATTATTATGACCCACATTGCAAGTTAAATTTAATTTTATTACAATAATTTCATTTTGAATGTTTGTTGTTTTGGAATCTTAATTACTATATCGACTTCAAATTTTTTCCAAATTTTCACCATTTTATTCTATTGTTCATCAAAGTTGTACATCCAATTAATACAATCTCTTCCGAAACAGTCCCCAAAACTCTGCATTTGATAACCCAGCAGTATGGATAACTCGGCCAGACCCTTTCAGATAAAAAATCCCCGCATGTATGCTGAAAAAGCCAGAAAATGATGGCTGCCGTGAGGACAACACACAAACTCTTAAAATACTACATAGGAAAGGACAAGAAGTTTCGAAATCCCCCTTCATTATTTTGAATAACAAAGTGCGTTGGTAATGGACCTACTGTTCGTTCGCCGTTTTCGTGATCAAGTAGTGAAATGCGGAACGCAGTACGGAAGACAACAGGACATGACACGTTTCTTTAAAAAAAGTATATAGTTTTTGAGAAGTCAAATACTTAATTTTCATTTTAGATAGATTTATGCCTTCATAAATATTTTTTCTGCAGTGTGTTTGATCAGGTAAATTACTGTATATTATGAATTCATTAATTTTAACTTTGTATGTAGTAAATGCTCTATGCTCTCATAAAGTACGCACTTTTTTGCTTAAGGATATTGGGTCACTTTATTTTCTGTTATATTTCCAAGCAATGAATACATACAAGTGCAATACAATATTTTCTAGGAAACACTGGTACTCATTTACTTTTAATCCCTTTTTCGATAAACCGCTATTTTCATAAACTCAGTCACTCTTCAGTCCACATTAGGGCGAGTATGCAAGACTCTAGTGTATCAGCAAATAAGATCGTAGACTAAAAAAAATCATTATTCAATTTATATTCTTTAACTCTTTTTGTTAATATCTAAATCAATCAAATCTAAAGCGATATGATTCCTCACATATTTGCCTTATTGAAATTAAACTGTGTTGAAATAATAAAATACGATTGGTTTTTTTCATTAAGCCATATAAGGAAATTAAAGTCACAAGACACCCTTGAAAATGTTAATGTGACAAAATGGAATGTTTTGAATGTTTTTCTACTGCATAGAGGCTTTTTAAATTGCACATATGGGTTGTTAGCGAAGAAACGGTCAAAAGCTCTATACTCATGTCAAAATTAAGTTCACAAGCATGTTTTTCATCATAATTTTAAAATACCTCCAGTAAAACTGATAGAATTTGTATTTTAAACATGTTAAAGAATAGGTAGTACAAAATCAACCTTCAGTTTAAAAAAAAGATGTTATTTAGCTTTAATTTTTGAAGAGCTACTGGATTACAAGAACGTTCAAGCCTATGGGAAATTGTGAAAAAAATAATTAAATATTGTTATAAAATATTGATATTAAAATATTGTTATTTTACGTTGCCTTTTGAGCCTTTCGTGTTTGCTGAATAAACATTTAACTCTTTCAAAGAATTTACATGTCGCAGAACTACAGCCTCAACTAAAATACATTTAACCAAAAGTTCTCTTACTAATACTACATCACAAACAAGGCTACATATCTCTTTAAAGTAAGTTTACATTACACCAGCGCATGCATTGCTAGAGCAATTTTAAATAAAAACAGTCACGTACCCTTAAAAAAATGTTACACTAAAAAATCAACCAATGTATCTCTAGAGGATATTTTATTAAATCAGCGAGCAAACACTTTTTGTGTGTTTTTCATTTCTAAAAATATTCAATGGCGTAGAATAAATTTATTATAATATTAGGTTGGGGAAAAAAAGAAATACATTATTTTTGCATGAAATACAAGACTTTATTTAACACGTTTCAGATTGTCCGATTTGGGTCAAATATGAACCGTTTTGTTGTATAATTTGTCGCCGTTTTAAAAAGGTAGCTTTATAATGCCATTCTCGTAGAAGTCTTGATCCTTATTGGCGAAAAACTCTAGTAATCGATTTTCACAATCTTCTCTTGATCCCAATTTCTTATCACTCAGGAAGTTATTCAATCCTAGAAAAAGGTAGTAACCGCTTGGTGCTAGGTTCGGACTATATGGTGGATGCATTAAAACTTCCCAACCAAGCTCCCAGAGTTTCTGGAAAGTCACTAAGGACGTGTGTGCCCTGGAGTTGTCTTGATGGAAAACAACACCTCTCTAGTTGGCCAGATATGGCCGTTTCTGGTCTATCACTAGCTTCAAACGGTCCAGTTGTTGACAGTAGGGATCTGAATTTAGTGTTTGTTCATACGGAAGCAACTCAAAATAAATGATTCCTTTCCAGTCCCATCAAATACACAGTAGAACCTTCCTAGCCGTTAGTCCAGGTTTGGCCACCGTTTGAACTGCTTCACTGCGCTTTGAGCACGATCGTTTTCGCATAATATTGTCGTATGCAAACCATTTCTCATCCCTAGTCACCATCCGTTTAAGAAATGGGTCGATTTCATTCCGTTTGGCCATGGCTTTGTTTTCTTCCATCTTGTATTTCAGTGTTAATTGGTGTGGCTCCCAAACATCGAGCTTCTTTTTGAATCCAACTTTACACAAATGGCTTAAAACAGTTTTATGGTCGGTCTTTACCTTCTGTGTGATGCTACGACTACTAACATGCCGGTCAACTTCAATTATTTCTGGGATTTTATCGACATTTTCGACGATGGGCCTACCTGTGTGAGATGCATCTTTAACATCAAACATACCTGAACGGAATCAGCGAAACCAAAATTGCACGTAATTAGCTGTTACAGTACCGGCACCATAAACACCATTCACAATTTCAGCCATCTGACTTGCATTTTCGCCTTTATCAAAGAAAAACTGTAAAATGTACCGAATTTTCTCTTTGTTGACTTCCACTTTTAACACCCTGTAAGTCACAACTGAATGAAACAAACAAAAAAAGCAAAATAATTTTTTTACTGTGAAATGTCAACCTTGACAACGAGCATAAATTTGAAATTGTTTAATCGATACTTCACGAGATATCGACACTACAGCCATCTACCAAAAAAATAATGGATTTCTTTTTCCCTAACCCAGTGTTTCTCAAACTTTCAATACTGGCTCCCCCCTTTTCAATCACAATTTTTATCGCGCCCCCCTTATACATTAATAAATTACTGAATGCAATAATAATGCCCTTTGACGCTAAAGCTACAATACACGATCTTAATTATAAACCGTACAAATTAATAACATAAGTATTAAATTTTGTATATGTGTGTGTTACTTTTAAGCAAAAAAAATTAAGTAATAGGATAATTATTATGTTATTTTTCCTTTCTCTGTGTGATTTTTAAATTGGAACATATTGCAAAATGCGGTGGCTGCTTAGAAGACAAAATATAGATATCAGCTAAATATAGAAAAAGAACTCTCAGAGGGTCAATTTCTAAAAAACATTGAAAAACTTTGCTCAGCAAGACAAGCCCATGGAAGTCGCTAATACTTATTAAACTTGTTCTTAATTTAGTATTAATAAGATAAGTATTAAATTTTTTATATATGTTACTCTTAAGTAATATATATTTTAAGTAAATTATATATATATATATACTTATAAAAGTAATAGGTAAATTATTTTATTTTTCTGTCTCTAATTTTTAAATCGAAACAGATTGAGAAATAATATTTAATTAAAGATTTATTTCCTTCAAGATCCATTTCTAAAAGTACAAATGTCATTAAAAAATAGCCTAATCTATGTTGCTCTTTATCATATCCATTACATTTGGCATCCTCGCGAACGTTCATGTGAGTCTAGGCAACCTAACAGACGTCTGCACAAAACATGTAAAAATGCTGTACTTCGTTCAATTCTAGTCAGTCTTGGCTGAATCGATTAGCTACCGAATCTCTCTTGAATGTACATTTCATAATTCACGCGTTAATTATAATTCACGGTATTAAGTATTTACGGCGGTGGATTACAACAAAACCATAGATATATTTTTAAATCACAGCGGGCATTCGACGATAATAAAGCATCAACAAGTACGCAGACGAGGGCAAATTGATAGCAAGTTACGAATGGGTTAGGGATCCATTTCAAAATACTTCAGAAGGGCTCTCAACTGCCGAAAAAGAGATCTTCATGGATTCCACATCCAGTGACGAAATTAAAGGGCAATTTTGTAATAAATCACTCTTTGAATTCTGGATAGAGGTGGATGCTGAATTTTCTGCACTGAAAACAAAAGCATTTCGTATACTATTACCATTTTTAACAACATACCTTTGTGAATCCAGATTGAAGAAGACTTTGAAGACAAAATATAGATCTGAGCTAAATATCAAAAAATAACTGAGTGTCAATTTCTAATTTTAAGCCTTCCTTTGAAAAACTTTGCTCAGCAAGACAAGCCCATTGAAATCACTGATAATTATTAAACTTGTTCTTATACTGGCTGAAGTACCCACTCTTAGCACGAGTTTATTTTTTTAAAAAATGATAATATATTATTCTTGATATAATAGCTTAATTGTAAGGAGAGTAAAACCAAGTGCATGACAATGTATACAAAAATGTAAAATTATTTATTGAAATGAATACTCATATTATAAACGGTTTTGAATAAACTGTAATTTTAAGCCTCGCAGAATTAGCATTTAGAATAAACGTTAAGTAATAAAAAAAGAATATAAAATTCTAATGAATAACAATTGTGTTATTTTTTTAATATTTAAAGCGAGAAAGCCCGGGATCAGGGGTGCACTCGATACTAACGTTAATGGTCGCGGGGAGTGATGCACCCCAATTTTTTTTTTTTTAATAATTATTTTCAATATACAAGATAAAAATTACAATATCAGTGAATAATTTAACTAAGAGAAAATATACTTACCTATTTCAAGGATTTTTCAATTTGTTTTTCATAATTTGAGAAAATATCCAATAAAACTGAACTAAATTGTTCCAAATGTGCGTGACCTTAATAAAGGACACAAATCACAGACACTTTTTGCTAACATTACAGGAAAGCTATTTGCAAGCAAAACTCTGTCACATTTGTTCACGTTTTTGTAATTTTAATATCCTTTGATGATCGACAAATATCCTGCTGAACTTTTCCTTGCTTGTGTCTTTTTGACAGGGTGAAGTGCATTTTGCGGTACAGTTATGGCTTCATATTTTCTTGATAAAGTTCTTAATGTAGCTATTGAAAATTTTCCTTTCGTTTCATGTTTATTGCTTTTCTCAAATTTACTTTCGCTAACATGATTAATATGCATTATTTCAGCAAGTGTTTCCCTTGTTTGATCAGCTTCAATTTCCTTTCAGAGAGATCACAGATGCCCAATTCTTTTTTTAGATTCTGCTCATTTACATTTATAAACCATAATCCGTCGTACAACATCACAATTAAAACCACTAAGTTATTCATAAGGAAAAATGCAGCATGTTCAAGAAAATATTTTTGAAAAATAGTGGTCGTGCCGGGAACTCAGTCTAAACAAGTACCTTAAGATTCTAAAAAAACGTTTGCCACTCCCAAAAAAGGAGATATGTTATCAATTCATTTTAGCTCCCATTAAGACTGTCATATTAGAGGATCCTCTGTCAAAGTCATTGGTAACAAATAAACAGTTTTCCCACAGAATTAACGATTTTTATATTATATGTTTCAGTACACTCATAAAAATAAATCTTGGCCAATTAATCCTTCAAAGTGCTCAATATGCTTATCAATGTATCAAAAAACTCCTTCACATTGTGAAAAAAAAGCGCAACAGAATTACATAATTTACAACTTTCCTAAAAAAAAAAAGGGATGCAAGTAACCCTACCAGTAAGTTCGAAAGCCAGCAAAAGTAATATTTTAAGTTAAAAGAAACGTAATAAAAAAATCTCAATCGTAGGATTATAGCAAAGCAAACAAATTTTTTTTTATTTAGTTATAGGATCAAAGATAGCTAATGAGCGTTCAAAGTAGAATCTTTTATTTTTGATGACCTTTTTTCACCAGATGATATATATAAATCATATCAATGTAAACTGTATTTTTTTTATTATATCAGAAAGTATTTTGTTTTTTTTTCATTCCAGTAAATTAGTTTTTTTAACCTTTTATTTTCGATATGCTCGCGCCCCCCTTGAAGGGTTATCGCGCCCCCCCAGGGGGGCGCGCCCCACAGTTTGAGAAACACTGCCCTAACCTAATATATGAATTATAACCATTAGTAATGTTAAATGCTTTTAATACATGCCACAAAAGACGTATTAATTTTTATATTACAATTAAAATAAGTATTTATATATATATATACTGGCCTCTAAAAGTTAAGAAACAACATGTTTTTCGAAGTTCACCGTAAAAAAATGGCCGTAACAATAAAATGTATAGTTTATATAAATGATAAAAACTAACCCTATACAAATTTATGCAAAAACAATAGCTACTATTTTTTTAATAGGAAAGTACAGATATATATGAGTAAGAGATAAATATGCATATATCAGGCTTTCGTAATTACGCGGGTAACTTTTGTTAGCAGATTTGTTGTCAATAGGCAGTGGGGTCTCGCATTGTCTGAGAGAAGCCGTTTTCTTGATTCGTTAAGGTGGAGGGTGGTCGGATGGATGGAAATGGGGTTGTCACAGGCTGATGCTGTTAAGCGTCTTAATGTATCTCGTAGTGTGGAATCAATATCAAACTGAAGCATCTGTGTCCAGAAGACATGCTCCAGGCCAACCACGAGCTACAATCCCTGCAGGAGACCATTTTATCACTCTTTCAGCCCGAAGGAGAAGAATTTCTGTGCCGCAACTTTTTGCAGACCACTCTGTAGCATCAGGGAGAAGAATACCTCTAGTACGGTGCGAAAGCATCTTCACAATTCAGATTTCTGTGCAAGGCGACCAGTTGTGTGTATACCAGAGAAGGACTCTCTTATCTTGGGCAAGAGAACACGTTTCCTGGACCAGACAGCGATGGGCTTCTGTACTCTTTACAGACGAGTCCGGATTCACACTAGAGAGCTATTCAGGACGTCTGCTCATCTGGAGGGAGCGAAGCACCAGATATCGTCAATCCAACACTGTTGGAAGACACAGTTACCGAGGTGGTGGAATAATGGTTTGGGCAGGGATCACACTCGGTGGTCACACTGATCTGCATGTGTTCCAGGGAGGAATTCTGAGTGGTGTGAGATATCGGGATGAGATCCTTGATCCATATGTCCGCCTGAATGCCGGCGCAAGTAGCAATAACTTCATTCTGATGGATGATAATGCACGACCTCACCGAGCTGTAATTGTTGAGGAATATCTTGAGGGTCTTGGTTTGGAGCAAATGGAATGGCTAGATCGATCTCCAGACTTAAATCCGATAGAGCATCTTTGAGACTATCCTTGTAGACAGGTTGCTGCTTTAAGTCCTCCTCCAAGGTCTTTAGGAGAGCTGGAACAAAGCTTATTCCGTGTCTGGTCTTCACTTCCCTCCCATTTCGGTAACCGACATCTTAATTGACAGCATGGAAATTCGATGCCGCCAATGCATTCAAGCTAGGGGTGGACATATGCCTTATTAAAACCCATTTTTGTTATGTTTCTATGACATTCTACCACATAAAACTGTGATTATTGTTTCCAAGAATTGACTTCTTCAGCGAGATTGCCTTTTCCTGTTGTAAATCATTTTTGAATTTTTGTTATGTAAACTTCTATCTTGCAGTCAATACATAACTGTTTTGTGCACATGTCATCTAAATTTGGTGTTTCTACATACATTCATTCATTTGCAAATAAGGCTCAAAAATCCGGTTGTTCCTTAACTTTTGGTAGCCAGTATATATATATATATATATATATATATATATATTATAGTAGTTTATTTTAACATTCAAAAGTCTTCCTATAGAAGAAGCTTCTTTTCAGAACGGGATCTTTCTGCTATGTTGCCAATCATCTTTTTACCCAATAATTGATCTTGCTTTTTGTTGCTTTACACAGGTAACGAGTTAATGCTGTTCGCTTGTTGTGCATTGGAAATCTTTTGCGTTAAAAATGTAAGGTAGAAAGAAATTTTATACTACGTCGTCTGAAAACATAGTTTGACCAACTCATTTACCTTTGTAGGTTTTGATGGACTTCAAGGTATTCAAGCAACTACGAAAATATGGACCACCTTGGTTGGTTTGTGGACCAATCTCAACCTTTCAGGTTTTTTTCAGGTTCAAATATCAACCAATCAACATCTAAATATTAATTGTCCTTTCAAACTAAGCGTAGTAAGTATTTCATTAAGGGTTTAACTTCTTGATTTTTGTAATTTTATTACACTTTTATTTTATTCAAGTTACTAGATGTATCTCTCCATGTGTCGTTTGATGACAGGGAATTAGTAAATTGGGGATAGAGATGCAATCATTTATACTAACTTTCTAATTTTTGAGTATCTTCTAAAACGTTTTTTTAAATACTTACATATACATTTTTGATACACTTCTGTGACCTTTTTTTACTTCAAGTTCAATATTTACTTGAAACTTATATTCGAAAACACATTTAAACTTTTAACTGTAGTTCCCGAGATTATCTCGGACACGGCACTTGTACAACGAAATGTCATGCCCGCGTATCGTACGAAGTAGTTTTTTTAAGTGCATCTTATTGTTATACCCGATACATATTGTGGGAAGTCTGTTTTGGCTTCATCTCTGTGTCAAACTCGAATCGACATGGGAGAAAGTTAATTTGGGCTCAATTCAATAGATGTTTTTGGATAAGCAGTATTGCGATACTTCCACGGTCAACTTTAAAAATAAAAAATATGAGATACAGCAGAATATGGAAACATCGTATAAATTAATGTTACTGATGTCGAAATACTAACACACCGTATTAAAAACTTAGCATCCTTTTCAAAGAATATTTTTTGTAACTTATATCGTTTACGTATATATTATTATTTTCATTATGTGTGTGTACAACAGACTTAGAGGAGTACTTAGAGAAAAGTAAACAATATTTTACAAATATCCCATCTTTATAAAATAAATTAAATTTTATTAACTTAACGCGACTATATTATTATGTATTATCTCTTCAAGCTACTAAAAATATTATTCCAAGGTATTTAAATTTAGATTGCTCTTGATTTAAAAAATGAATTCTAATTCTCTCTTTATATTAATGCATTTTAAAACATTTACTGCGTCATTAATTAAAGTAAATTCATTTTGTCCAGATGCTCGAAATGAAGGTTTAAAAAAAAATCTTTCATTTCAAGAAGTATTGGTAATCCCCCTCATTTCCAGTTAACTATTACTAGTAAGTTTTAAATTCAGAGCACTCTTCAGAAACTTTTCTTTCCAACAAAGAAAAATACTTATAAGTTAAAAGAAAGGAATGTACTGCTCGAACACTTACATCAATTAAATCAGCGAATAAGAAAAAATAACAAAACTTTTACGAAACACAGAATGCTTTCAGTATGTGTTTAAAAGACATGTTACCCAAAAATCAATGTATAATTTATAGATCTTACACCTCAGTTTTTGTTTTTAGTCAAATAGTTATTGTTTTAACACAAAAAGACTTAAACTGATTTTTCTGTTTTATTTTATTCAGATTTTATTCTGATACTTTGTTAACAATTTACATTTCTAAATTTTTGTCTGAGCATTTTCATATAATTTATTATGTAAGCTGAAACATTAAATTTTACCTATTATAACATCCACCAATTTCGCCAAGTCAAAAGACATCGACAATTAAAGAAAAACTGTCTCCAAATGTTGTGTTATCTTTTCTCCACAGTCGCGAAACACAATTACTGTGCATACTCCTTTCGTATCAGCATGCCAACAAATAACTTGACGAAGATTAAGAAGAAGAACAAACTCATATACTTGATATAATTATTAGCTACATTATTCAGGCGGCCGATATACCGTGTAGGCATAATCTGTATAATCCAGTAACAGCCTCCGGACAGAAATGATCATTTTGATCTAATGGTATGTTACGTGCTTACGGAACCGAAGGTCGCAAGTTCTGTCCTCTCGGATACGCGTGACTTCATTGGTGACCATGGCTGAATATACAAAGCGTAACCTTCTGAACTGTCGTGGCGCCATCTACCAGCAAAAAGAGCAACAAAAAACTCGACAGACTCACTTGACGTAGCAAACAAAATCGACAGACTCACTTGACGCAACTCCTCTAATTAACATCAACAGCTCCCACGCTCGCCATAACAACTATATCGTTCGTCCACCGACTCACACTGGTTGGGAATGTGTAGTGGTTTCATCTATATAAGCCAGTAACACCCTCCGGACTGAAGTACTCATTTTGGTCTTGCGGTATGTTACGTGCTGACGGAACCGAAAGTCACGGGTTCTGTCCTATCGGATACACACCACGTCAGTCGTAATTGCATTTAAAATCACAAGAGATGTATCCTCTTAATGTAGGCCCTTGTAAAGATAGAGAGGTGCGAAAAACGACAGTTTGTCACGAGTCCAAAGAAAAGTTTATTGATATAGGGGTGGCTGACCCCGTTTCTAACAGAAAACGACCTTCTGTCTAACGAACAATAAGCAGACTGCCACTTGCTGGTCTTATACACTAAGTACTGGTGTAGCTAGTTCTGAGTAGACCCTGTATGAAAATTACTTCGAGGCCCTTTTTTTAGATATGAGAACCCTGTTTATGGGAATATAAATACACATGCTGGGGCCCCTGTAAATTAGAGGCCCCGTATCATTTATACGGTGGTAACTATTCTCCTGACAATAACCCTTCTTTTATATTGGCGCTCTTAGCGAAGCTGAGTTCGCCAACAGCCCTGTAAGTTCAAATAACAACGATGCAAAATGCTATTGTTTATTGATGATTCTAGTATTTCCATTTTGCTGAACTAAACAGTATTTCGGATATTTAGGCATTATACCAAAATACTCCTCTGCGAATTCTTCCGAAGAAGATACATCCCAAATTGTAAACATTTCCCCCCTAACAGAAGAGTAGAATAATATTACATATTATAGCAAGATAGAGAATATTCAGTTTTAACATGCGTGGAAATAGTACAACCGATATTTTTAAAAAAGATTATTTTCGTAAGGAAACGGGTTTTCAGTGTTTGCTGCATTTCGTGGCATTTGATGACGTTTTATGATTCGATGAAATTGGTCGATGGTATAATATGTAAGAACCTAAAATATTTATAAACTACACTCATGTCCACAAAATTAAGGTCACAAACATAAAATCTATGGTCTTTACTGTAAAGCCACAAAATTTGCCAAGAAGATATATTACAATGTCAGAAAGAATATAAAGAATATAGCAATATATAAGAATACAGAAAAGATTTCAATTAGGAATTTAGCTGCAAGTCATATCAAAGTGTGATATCATGAATCAGAGGTAGAGCATTTTACTCGGAAAAAAATCTATCTAATATGGAATGTGACCACCGTGTACTCATATACAAGTCTCAAAACGAGATGTCATACTGTTTATGAAGGTTTCAGTAAGTATTAGTGGCAATAAATATAATTTTTTCAGAAGCCAGTCTTTGAATTCCTGGGAGGTGCTTGGAGGGGAGCTACGCTGAGAAATGGCTTTTCCTAGACCATGACAAGCATATTCAAAAGGAATTGTGATCCGGAGACTTTGAGGATCAATCCATAAGGTAAATATCCACTCCTTTATGAAATTCATCAATATAGTGATTTCTGTGTGGCCTCTCTCTCACATTATCGTTCATAAAAATGTAGTCCGGGTCCATTGCACCCAGAAAAACTTCACATAAGTTTCGCAGATCTCATCTCTATTGTGCTGTGAGTTGACAATACCCGCATCGAAAACGCGCAGGGGTGTACAGCTGCTTAACATTATGCCACCACACACAGGGACTCCTTTTCCACCAAATCTGTCGATTTTTGTTACTTAGGAAGGAGGAAAGTGAGCTTTATTTTTTCTCCAGGTGTGGAGGAGAATCACTTTGTTTGGTACATTTAGACTAATCACTGAAAAGGACGTCCACATTCTTATATGGCGTCCATGACTGATTTTTTTCGGCTCCGCAATATCCTGTCTTTCTTGCTGGGAGCAGCTAAAGGGACCCACCGGACTAGGCACTGAGCATAAAGATCAGTGTCTGCAAGACGCCTGTTGACTGTTTGCCTGGAAATTTTTGTTCCAGACACAGCAGCAAGATTACGAGCAAGCTAAGGCAACATTGTCCACTTATGCTATAATGCACCTAATGTCAATTAGCGATCCTGTGCAGATGTCAATGCTCTGTGGTTGACCTTAGTTAAACTTCTTGGTAACGGTAATACTTGTTGGGAATTGATTCCATAACTGGGAGACCACTTTCGGGCCACTTGTGACCTTTGAGCCACCTCCACTTGAGATAGGCCAGCTTCAAGCCTGTCAACGACCCTTCATCTCAAGGTTAAGAAAAGATTATGAGAAGTCATTCTCACTGAAAACAGACTAACCTGTTTGTTTTATTGCAATATTCACAACACTGGAGGCAAAATTCCCATACGCTTGAACGGTCTCAATTCAGTAGTTCTTCAAAAACTAACACTAAACGACATCTTTTTCTAAACTGAAAGTTGACATTGTACTACCCGTTCTTCAAAATACATAAAATACAAATTCTATCAGTTTTACTGAAGGTGCTTCAAAATTATGATGAAAAACATGTTTGTGACCTTAATTTTGGACATGACTATATTTATATGGTCCACTATGCAAAAGTAGTATACATCTGAGAGAGAATAAAGTTCCCTTTCTCTCCCAATAATAAAGTTCCCTCTCTTTTGGATTCAATATTTCCAAAGAGCGCTGATTTTTAATGAAATAAAAATTAGTTCATAAGTTATGTGTGGTTATGGTAACACAAATGAAGTTAAACATGTTCTAAAATAAAAATAAAACAAAAATAAAAAGTTATTAGAAATTAATTTCCTTATGAAAACATGTAAAGGATTTGCATTAAATTAAAATACAATTGCTTAGCTCAAGTATTTGAGGAGTGTAATACTGTATATATTTTTACTGTATGTACTATTTACATTTCTTAGACGGTTTCGTACAGGTATTCGGGTTCAAATTTAAAATTATTCAGATATTCAGTTTAAAGTAAACATATTCTATACCGACGCACATTTCGTTAATAATAACACGTCACAGCAAATTTAATGCTCTTATTTTTATATTTATTCTTATCCCAAATATATCATAGAAATTTTGGTGTTGGCAATGCCTAGCATTTTTTTCCGGATTTCATCAAAAATATTTCAAATATTCTTTCCTTTCCTTGTCGAAAATTTTGCGTGTTTATACCATCACCGAAATCTAAAATTTCTGCTGAAGTATTTTTATTTTTATTTTTTTGTTGAAGTTGTGTATTATTTGAGGTTTCGCTATTTCATATATAAACCAAAATAAAAGAAATGCAAGGCATCTGAAGAAATACATTCTAAATAAAAATTCACCAGTCAAATCTGTGGAAGCCGTGGTGCAAATCTAATTACTTCATTGGGGATTTCTTCAACCAAACAATGATTTCTCCAAAGATAAAACTCGACTTTCATTTTTAAGAAACTAAAGTAGGTGATAAAAAGTTGAAATTTACTTTTATTCTGCTCTTCCACAGACTAACCTTTCAGTTGAAAAAAGGAGAGTAATTTTCTGTACCAGTTATCCAGAATTTCTTATAATTTAGAATTTTCTTGGATTTAGTGCAATTTTGGTCTTAGAATTTAGAAACTTAAAATACCACTTTAAGTAAAGGCGAAAATATTTCTTTTATAACAGTAAATTGAAGCTTACATAATGAAAATGAAGTTAGTTAATGTGCTTTTAAAATTTGCAATCCGAATGAAAATTTATTTCAGCTCTTTAAGTGGTTTCAAACACCACTTTCACTTGTATACCACTTTCATACATTTATTTAAAAAGTAGCTAATTAAAATTCAGAAACCTTTTAGACATCGTTAATATCATTTTTGAAATTCTAAAGCTGTATTTGTATTAAATTTGTGCATATAATCGTATAATATGTATGATCAGATGTGGTTTAACACATTTTTGCAGAGGATTCGGCAAGGTGACTTCTTTGTATTCTAATTGCCTTACGGGTGTGATCGCTCTATAGAGTGGATGCAAATGAAGTAAATTGCATTATGTGCCAAGAGGCCATGAGAGAAAAACTATGACTTTCGTCGTAACTGAATACTCCATGATGGGAGAAGTTATTCAGTTCAACTATTTATGGCGTTAATGAAAGTCTCCATGACGTAAGAAGAGATTCGATGGACATCTCCCTGAAGGTAAAAGTCATTTAATGAAAGTCTCCGTGACAGTAGAAGTTCGTACATCATCGTGCTTTTCATTATTTTTACTTTGGAAAATTACAAATAAATTTTATTGCTTTTAAATCGTATCTCTTATTAAGTGTAAGACATACAAACACATGAATAATTGCTTACAAAATCTTACCAATCATTTTTTTTATACATATTCCTGTAAAATATGTAAATTTTTGTAAGCATTAGGAGTTTTTTTAGTACACTACAGTAATTGTGCATTACCTTTTGACTCTCGTAAAACAATAGAGGAAATAAATGAGTTTTTACTAGTAGTGGAAAAGTTTCACTTTTTTGTGCACTTTTGGCATTCCACTTTGCTTATTTAATAGAAATACAGATTATGTATTAACTATACAGAAACTATTTCTTATCTGATATAATGGTGTCCAAATTTAATTCAAAATTTAAATTTCATATAAAAAAATCTAAGTTGTCTTACTATTTATTTAATATTTTATTAGCTACCAAGGGGTTGATTTAGCTTTCAATAAATTGTTGAGAAGTAATTAGCTATCATTGACTAGTGGTGTTAACGTCGTTGAAAAGCTTTATTTCTGAATGTTGGTACTATTCTTCAGGAAATAAATATAATATAAATACAATATAGTTCTAAATACATTTCACTGAATTAAATCTAATCCTTTCAGAACGTTGCCTGAAGCATTTCTGCAAGAAATTTTTTATTTTACTTTCAACAGGAAAATTGGATATTTTCAATCTAAAATTTATACTTAATTACTTGCATTTAGAAGTGTACATTAAAATAAATATAAATTTCAGCAAAATATGAAAAGTAGAAAAATTTGTTAGATCATTATATTCGAAAAAAATCAAAATAACATTTTTAGCAGCATAGGTTGTATACTGGTCATAACGTTACAAAAAGATGTTTTAATTAGAAGTGGGGATTTAGATAAAAACTTCAAATATTACATTTTATACTGATAACTGTATTATGTTTCTTATTTTATTCAAATTGAGATTAACAGCTTTATGAAATAATCTTAACAAATAATTAAAAAAAAATTAAGTCAATTCCTACTTAGATCAACAAAGAAAAATTTTATTTTAGCTACTTTTTATTAAATAGTTCAAATTAATATAAATATGTATATACATAGGACAGAATCACAACATTAAGTGGTGATTAATTTTTATTAATTATCATTAAAGTATCGTATTGTCAACTGAAACAATCGTGTATGTAAAATTTCAGTTCAACTGAATGCTTTAAAACGTGAGAAAAAAACCTTTTCAAGTTTTCACCCAAGTCACCAAAATGGTCGCTGTACGTGGATGTATTTGTAATTCTTTAAATAATTAGTTTTAATCAATTAATTTTTATTAATTATAATTAAACTATTGTATTGTCATCCAAAATAATCATGTATATAAAATTTCAGCTCAATTGAGCTCTTTAAAATGTATTTTATTAACGATTGAAAATTCCACTAAGATAAACAAACAAACAAACAAACAAACAAATAAATAAATAAATAAATATAGAGAGAGTGTGAGTTAATAGTAGGAATTGAAAAATAGAGATGAAGACCCATTGCAATGATAAGTGAAAATAAGAAATTTTAATTCACAAATAATTTAAGAAAAAGAATGTTTAGGTAATATGTTAATTATTCAATTTCATATTTGTCTAATTATTTTAACCTTTAAATGCGTGTTTAATATAATAATTCTGTTAAGTTTTAGAAATAGTTAAGTACACTAATTGCTACAAGTAAATATTTATTAATGTTAAACTTTTCACGTGTGCTCTATTTGAACTCATATAATATGCATGCATCATTAATTAACTTACAGGCCATGTATAAACTATGATTAATTGGTAATCTCATAAATCAATTACTGTCCTAAGAGAAAATCAGGGTTAAAATTTTGGTTTATGTGTGGGATGAAAACCTTGAAATTTCCACTTACATCCCTTCTATTCGGATAATCATATTTTATTTTGAACTTTTAGAGTGTTGAATTTCTTGGAATCAACGCAGTAATCACAAAATGAACATTAAGCAAATTTGATATACGGATATAATTCATTGTAATATTGCTGTAAAATTAAAATAGATATGGGTTGTTCAAATTTAGATTTAAGTAACGAGATGTTTTAATTATACATTAAATCACCATAACTGATTTTTTTTTTAAAAAATAAACAAGGGATACATTTAATTTCAAAAATATTGCAAGCAGTGTTTAGACTTTTGAGTTTCATAAAAGTGAAAAGAATAATTACAATAGTTTTTATTTAAAAAATGTACAATTCACATTTTATTATAATGCTATTACCGTTAGGTTTTCGTAATGTCAAGTTTTTAATTTTATTCAAACTTTCTTTCTCTCTATTTATCAATCCCTCTATTTATATAATGCTTAAGTGTACAAGGAAATGTAAAAAAAACCCTATTCAAATACTAATATAATTTTTTTGATTTGATACATAATGTAACCAATTACACATGCTTAGTTTCATAAATTATGTAAAATTTGAAAGTAACTTTATAAATCGAGGAAAACATTACAATAGTCAGTGGGAATTTAAGAAGCTTCAATTTTTAGAATGATTAGTATAATTATAAACCTGCATTTATTTTAAATTAACCCAGCATACATTTAGAAAATAATGCTATTAAATTTCGTTTACAATTGCATCTAAAAATTTAACTGCAAACAAAGAAATACTAATGAATTTCAGGATAGTTTTTCATAAAACTTGCTAAAAAACCATCAAATAAGGAAAATGAAGAAGTAGGATTCATTTATTACTTGTTAATTAGTACAATAGAAACAACTCCCCCACGGAACTTTTATTTTCAGCTCATTAAACGGTATTCATTTTTTATAATCCAGCTTTCTTTTAAAATTTTTTTATTCATATTAATATTATATAAAAAACGTAGTTTCTCAATACTACATTCTTTTTCAAACTGTACATATAGTGGTTAAAATATTCTTTCATGGCGTCAAGAGAATTTTTTTTTTAAAAAAGATTACATATTTTTAACTGATATTAATAAAATTTGTAGGAAATAAAATAAGCTATAATTATACCAATTTTTTTTAAGAAAGCCTGAAAGTTTAAAATCTTAATTTAATACATAGAAAGTTATAATGTTTTTAAGAATACTTCCAAATGGAATAACGAACTATTTCAATCAATTTTCTCTTTAAAATATATAGATTAAGTTAATGAATTTCGAATGCGGTTGAACTAATTTGTTAGACAATTTTCTGCACCTTCTCCATACAATCATAGTGAAGCTCTATTCGAAAAAGGAAATAATGGTACTTCTTAATGAAGTTTAAGTCATACAGGGACCTGATGCTATTAGAAAATAAACCACTCTTAACTACATAAGAGGGTTAGAGTACATATTTTCTGAGAAAAGTAAGAAAAACTACAACTAAAGAAGAAAAGAACATTAGAGAACCGCGGTTAATAGCTTCCAGTAAATTTAACTGAGCATCTACCACAAACATTACGCTTAACCAGGGGAAGATAGTAAGGAAAAGCTCTAAGAGTGGATTAGGAGATGCCTAATTAAATGTATCTCTTCTGGCAAAGAAAATGGACACTCCAGAACCCATAGTAAAGAGGCAAAATTTTTGAGATTCAAGTTGGATTACTATGGCTGAAATCGAATAATGGTCATTAGGCTTATAGGCTTTTATGTACAAGTAAAGTGAAGAATCGAATCCGATTTCCTTCCGAATTCAGGGCAGTAGTTTGATATGTGGAAGATAATAGTGGACGATGTTTTATACTAGTTTTAGTGAACTGTGTTCAATCTTATTTATTTTTTGTAATATACTATGTAATTCCATTAAGAAAAGTAAAATACCGTCTACTTATGACATAAATAATTTAAAGCGAAAGAAAAAAATGTATGCAATTTTTTGTCAAGATGCGTTTGTTTTTCTTTCTTACCCTATTGCGAAAATGCAAACCATAGGTTTATTTGAATCCCTATACATTTATTTTGGAGAAATTAATGCAAACTATAAGTAAATAATTGTTTACATTCCAATATAATCTAAAAATATTCTAAGTTAAATCAGCATAAGTTTTATACAGATTATAATGTTATATATATCCAGCTTACAGCATAAATTCGATTTTGCTTCTTCAATATGTCTTCTCGAATGCCAAAAAGTTTAATATATGCAAATGTGGAAGATAATCTAACTTCAATACTTTAAAAGGTTTGCATGAATTAACTTACAGATTAAAAATTGATTATATCTGATAAAAATGGAATTGAGAGAAAAATTAAATTTTAATGAAGAAATTCAGAGTGCATCTCGAACGCTGCCTTTGTTTTGCTTAAAATCGATTATGCTTTTCAATATAAGTTAGGAAAAAAAGCATCACAAAAACTAACACATATGCAATGTATTATTTCATGCTATTTATTTCTAACAAATGAGATTTTTTTTCTTTCCCAACTCCAAGGTCATCCATTATTGCAGTGCTCCCCAACCTTTTTATCGCCGAGGACCGGTCAATGTATAATAATTTTACCGCAACCCGCTGAGAAGCGGAGTTGATTGCTTAAATTTTAGATTGTTTTGATTTGATAATTTTGATTTAATTGTATTTAAGGTATCCGACTACGTTTGGAACCGTGATTTTGCAAAAGCGTATAAATGGATAATATTTATGATATTTAGTCTCACTTAGATTAAAAAATGTATATTAAATTGTTTTAAGAATAGTATTACAATAAAAAATTATTTAAGTACACTATTTTGACAAAAAATGAACATAGAATGACCCATTTTCAAAATATTCTCCTTTTGTAAAAAATGCTTCTTTTATAATAACATTTTGCCTGTGTATAGCTCAGACCTCTGTACAGAGGTTCAACTAGAATTTTTGAAATATATAACTTAAAAGTGGGTTTATCCATGTTTTACGACAGCAGAGGGGAGAAATTTTAAGAAAAAAACGCCGATAATTATTTCAATTGGTTGTAACTCTGAAAATAATGTGAATTTTTCAAAAAAATAGTTCAGACTCTCTGGAGAAGCCTTTACTTTATATAAGCACGCACGCACGTACGCACGCACACACACACAAAATATTATTATTTTAAAAGCATTTTTTATAAAAGGAGATCATTTGGAAAAAAGGTTACTCTAAGTTATTTTTTTGATAAAATATATTTAAATAAATTTTTTTTGTCAGAATGTCCTTAAAACAATTTTATACGTGTATTACAATCTAAGTGACACTAAATATCATGAAAATGATCCATTTATGTGCTTTGTAAAATCACGGTTCCGAACGTAGTCGGATACCTTAAATATGCCTTCAGAATAAAATACAGTTACTCCAAAAAATGAATATAAAGTAATTTAACATTTTAACTTATTCAAACGCAAAATCACTGAGAATCCTGTGCTTGTTTTGTTGCAACGAGACCGTTCCATCTGGGTTTAATAGGAGACAATAACACCCGAAGTGTGATGCTAATGTCTAGTTTTTTCCGCTGTTTTGTTAGGATTGCTGGCACAGAGTTCCCGTCCGCGGAAAGTTGCACATACTCGAGAGAAATACATCTCACAGTAAATAAAGGGGGAATAATTTAATGTTCCTTGGGTGGACCAGTATTATTTTATCCACGGATCGGCCCCGGATCATGGCCCGGGGGTTGGGGGATTACTGAATCTACTTCAAATGTAATTCCACTTTCTTAGAGAACAAAGATCTCGAATTTCAGAAATTATTTTTATTAACAGATTAAGTTACTATACTATTTAAAAAGATTGTATTAATTCCCTCAAAATTTATCATACTATCTTATAATTGAGTTTTACAATAAAAATAAACAATACAGATTAAGAAAAATATGTAGTACGATCCAAAAATTTGGGGACTGCGGACATGGCTGACGAGGGAAGCGAGTACCTAAAGTTAAACCACTTGAGATGGATTCTCCTCACCCTCCCCTACCAGGCAAGGTTGGCTTTGTCCATGTCATGTGACCGAACAGCAAGCGCAGCTATTATATTTTGAAGCTAGTTAGCTTTGTTCTACGATCTAAGAAAGATGGTTTTTCTTAAACATTAAATTCTGTCAACGATGAAGTAAAACTAAAAATGTGAATGCTAAGTAAGGCGAATGGTGAATTTACGAATGGCATCGGTGTTTTAAAGAGGGCCGAGAATTCATCGAATACAATGAACGCATTGGATGACCTTAGACTTCACTGAACGGGGAAAATGTTGCGTTGGTGTTTGAATGTGTTCTAAAAAAGATAGTCGTCAAACACTTGCACAAATCGCTGAAGATACACATTTCTCGAAGACGTCGTTTGAGGAAATCAATTCTTCTTAAACAGCCTCAGTTTTGGCAGAGAGACGACTGGTATTTTCTGCATTACGATGCACCAGCACTTCGATCCCAATTCGTAACAGAGTTCCTAGCCAAAACTCGAATTAACATGTCCCTCCCCCCTATTCATCAGACTTAGCCCCGTGTGATATTTGCCTGTTCCAATCAATGAAAAACATTCACAAATACGTCATTTTGCGTCATCAGAAGAAGAGAAAGTCGCATCACAGGAAGCCTCACGGGAGGTTACGATAAATGGCTTCCAGCTCTGCTTCTAGAAGTTTACGAACGCTGGCAGAAGTGTATCTTCGCCCAAAGGGACTACTTTGAAGGTGGATGTGCTTCGCTGCTGTGAACTTTTCAGGGTAAGGTTTTCTACACCTTGTATCCGAACTTTTGGATCATACTACGTATATATATATACATATATAATGACAAATGGGCAGCAATACAATTAAGTGAAAACACTTTGTAAAATGATGCTAAGTTTTTCATTTTAAGCCGTTTAAACCTATTGTTTGTACGAAGAAAGATTTAATTAATTTTTATTATTATCACAACACTATAAAGAAGTATTTTCTTTTAAAACCTTTGTATTATTATTTCTTTCTAAATCATTTGCTGGTTATTTGAAAAATATAGTATTTAAGTATCAGGTACATTGAAATACTTAAACTGAATGATGTTTTTATCTGTATTAAAAAATTGTAAAACTAAATGTTGTAAAAATAAAACACACACTTATGTTATTGTAATACCTGAAATATATATATTTTTTCAAAAAAAAGTTTGATGTTCATTTTTGATAGTAGTCGAAGTAAGTTTAGTTCCTTTTTTGTTAATATGAAAAATCATGTTTGGCTATTATTAAGTACATAGTATTTATTCACAAACAGATAAGAAATGTAACGCATCAGTTTCCATTGTCTTCTTGTACTGAAAGATTTACTTTAATAAAATACAAGTACTTGTTCGAATTGATAGTTTCATCTATGTTATGAATTTAGAATAATAATGTAGATGTACACAAAAGATGGACATTAAAGGCGTTACATGGAATTTTTCTTATCCTTTAAATGGGTTTGTATGTCTGAGTCTTCATATAAGCAAATTGTCAGATCCCTTATAAGTAATATATTCTTGGTTATAACATTTTCTCTCCTCGTAATTCAAAGAGCATCAGAAAAATTGCTGATCACATGAATTGTAAAATTATTAAATCAAAATTCTACTTTTGATCTCAAGATTTCTTTTGCATTTCCCTTTCAGAGGAGCTATTTTTCTTGTATGAGATTTGGATTTATCTTAAACAGAGTAAAAAATCGGGGAAAAAAAAATCCATGAATCAGTAAAAATAATAAATTCGATAAAACAAAGCGTGAACTTTTGTAATAAGCTTATTTAATATCCAATAAATATTTTACTTAGTTTGGATACTACAATTAGATAAAATTAATCTGAAGCCTGTACCTTAATACATTTCCTTTTTTTGTGATTGGTTCTATTCACGCTTTTTATTAAAAACAAGTAAAATAAAAAAAAAATTAGGTGAATTCCTACTTCGGTCAACAAAGATAATTTTTATTTTAATTACTTTTTATTAAATAAGTACAATTAATATAAATATGTATACTCTGTAACGTATTGGATACGAAAAGACACAGTCAGGCTAGAGATACAAATATGTAATTTTATTTACAAGAACATCCTAAAAAAACCATCTTACACTCGGAGCACGTTTTTGCTTTCTCTCCCAGACGGGATCTTCAAACAGTTCTCACGCATGTCCTTTTCTAGAGGAGTCTATCTCGGAACGCAGGGGAAGTGGATTCTAGGAAACCCTTCTCCTCTACTATCTCAGGCAGTAACACCGTCAGCTCTCCGTCTCCGACGTCATCATCTGGTGTCATAATAATAATCGTTACAAACTCCTCCTTCCTCTAGAGAGAACTTTTTCTGATAAAGAAAAAGTTCTGTGTTCTTTGAAGATTAACTATAAAATCATTTCTCAATTATCAACAGGAGATATAAATAAAGTTTTAGATACTACCTTTTTAACACTGTACGATTTCCTTCTGACCAGAATTACATACTACAAAACATTAACAAGTAAAAAACAAAAAAAAACAAAAAAAAAAAAAACAAGTGATATAATCACAACTTAACTATTAGATTTATACAAATTACGCTTATCTAGTGAATAACTCAAATTAATAACTCAATCATATTTACTCAAATATCTTATTTACTAAGAATTAATATTCATATGCATCACATTTCTTTCATTATAATAGTATGAAGAATCTATTATCTTTTGTGAGTTGATTCCAGCAAAGCCTGTTTTAAGATAATTTCTACTCAACAAAAGTAACAATCATATGTATTTAACAAATTTCTAGTTTGTGAGTCAATTAGTTCAAAAATGGGAATTTTTATCTGTAACACACACAGCCCTGCAATCCAACTTGTGAGTCAATTTTTGCAATACCCTTTCTTAGTGGACCTCCTCAATAAAAGAAATGTTCAATTATTGTCTGCAAGTTTAAAAGTTCCAGATATCTCGTGATGAATGAGTGGGTAAGTTGCTTTACTCTTATACATAGAGAATGATAGAAACAGAAGGTTTATTACCCAAGCTGAGAATTTAAGGGTGCTATGTAACCTTTACTTTATTACTTTTTATCAATCTCCTGGCAAATTAAATGCGTATTGATTCTGGGGCGGTTTTAAATGAAGCCATAAAATTTATTAACAAAATTTTAAGGTGAAGTATTGAAAATGGCACATAAAATAGAAACAATGTTGAAGACGAATGAAATGGGGGAAGAGAAAGAAAATTTTATTTTCAGAGACATGGATAAATTGAAAAAAAATGAGAGAATGCTATTGGAAGAAAGTTTTTCAAAAATGAAATTATATGATGTAAAAAGTCTAGTATCGTCATAAAAAGACTCATCTATACAGATTAAATATTTTCTTTGAAAGGGTAGTAAAAAGGTGAGAATTTTTCTTTGTCTAGTATACGTCTATCAAAAAGCAATTTAGTCTATATCATTGTTAGAATTTTAAAAGGAATAACAGATATTTATTTGAAAAAAAAATTACTTAAGTAAATTCTAATGGAATATGTATTTGCAAGAGATTGGATATGCGTCGCAATAAGAAGAGGAAATATAGAAGTTTTTTGAATATATTATTACTTTCTTAATTTAGAAAAAATTTTGAATCATGTTTTTATTTTTATCATTACTAAGATTATTATAACAATATATAATGTAATATATCCTTCTATATAACTTAAAAGATTAAATGTATCAATGGTTGTAAGAATGTAGAACGAAATGATTATATGTACAATTTAAGCATCGTAGATGAAAATCAATTATACTAATTTTTTAAAAGCAGATGTAGTTTAACATGCTTTTTTTGCCAAGTACTTTTGTTCCTTTTATGTTTGAAATATATTGCATTCAAAACTCTAAAATGTATAAAAATATTTTTGGAAGTAAAGTGAAAAAAACAATGCATAAAATAAATGCAAAAAACGTTCATTTCATAAATGAAAATTAAATATGTTATTTCTATTAGCTTTAATTATACTCGTAGGCTGATAGATATATCAATTGTTAACTCCAAACTTAACAGATTGTTTGCCGATATAAATACAATGTGATTTTATAATTAAATTTTCGCTTCCAAAATGCTTGGGAAAAACACTGATCAGAATGACTTCAACTTTGAACTGCATATATTTGAAAAATGGGAAAACGGTATGGCATACGAAATAAAAGTTCCAAAGCTAATCAATAAATGTCAGTGTAAGATTTAAGATGGTGCTCTTCCGTACATGGCAAAACAAGTGATACAACTGTTCCCAAGAGACATTTAGGAGTTAATAGAATGATCCGCCATCATTTTTCAAAAACTTGGTCTTCATCACTAAACTTCAAGCATTATGACTTATGGCTGTTGGTCTTAAAAATGTTGGCTTGAATACAAATTTAGCTGACTTGAAGGCTCAGATAACGCAATACATTCATAGCATGACCCCTGAGGTACTCCATTCTCTTGCTTATCCCTTTCGCGGGCATTGGCTAATAGGTCTAACCACATATTAAAAAAATTTTTCTCTAAGCGAGTGGTGGATATTTAGTTATCCACATGCGTTTATTGAAGCTAAAACGCAGAAAAATCAATACAGATGGCAGCACAATAACTTTTTTGCATTTAATGTCCTCTAATGGGTAGTTAAAAACAGTTTTTCTCGGTGTAAATCTACAAATTGTATTTTGATTGCCATAAATGGAATTTCTGATCTTTGAAAAAAAAATTCGACATGTCTTAATTTAAAAAAAAAAAAATTCGACATGTCTTCGACATTTTAATTGCAAATTTGCAATTAAAAAAGTTTTTATTTAGGTTTTTGGAAAGCTTTTATACATGGATAGAGACTATATCCACTGCCCACATACAACAGGAAAATGACCTTGAAATTTTCGCTCTTCCTCCACTTGAGAGAGTCAAAATAGAAGGTGATCTGTACAGAAGATGCTCTCTTTGCAATACCAGAAAAGACGTTCATCGCTCTCAGTAGTTGTGTCGATCCTGCAACGTACGACTGTGCCTTCAAGCAAATGGTCCTACTTGCTTTGAAAAGTTCCGCAGTAAATAACTCA
Organism: Trichonephila inaurata madagascariensis; assembly: GCA_019973955.1. Lineage (NCBI taxonomy): Eukaryota > Metazoa > Arthropoda > Arachnida > Araneae > Nephilidae > Trichonephila > Trichonephila inaurata. Next base: position 28,508 of record BMAV01008437.1, on the reverse strand, counting down.
TCAAATTTGTGAAATAACTAATTTAAATCCTCAAAAATATTACTTTATTTCTAACTTTTTATACTAAAATTAAATAAAATATAAAATGTGAATATATACCATTTTCAATGTTTAATTTAGTAAGTATTCTACTAAATACAATTATTCTATTATTTTTTAATTACACTTATACTTTGTATTTAATTGTTATTGAAATAGTTATTAGCATAAATGTTAATTTTTCATAAAAGTTTATTATAATAGGATTCATTTTTTCTGTCCTGAAAAGTAAGTTAAATGTCTTAAGTGCGCAGTGGCTATAACGTCTAGCCACCACCCATTAAAAAACCCTCGATCAGATATTTTTTTTTTGTGACTAAAAAATGTTTATAGAAAACGAGAACATTACATTTATCAAGTACTTTATCACAGAAATATGTATTTTAGGTTTGTGCCCGTTAAAGGGTTATTGCAGTGCTTCACAACCTTTTCATCGGCTTGGACCGGTCAACGTTTCATAATTTTACCGCGGCCCAATGAGGGGGGGGGGGGGCTGTTGATTTTTTAAATTTTACATTGTTTGGATTTAATAATTTTAATTTAATTGTAATTAAACATGCCTTCAGAACAAAATGCATTTACACCAGAAAATTAATATTAAGTGATTTAACATGGGATATAAAGTGATATGAATGAAAACACGCACAAATCCGAAAGAAATACACCACAGTAAATAGAATAGAAATAATTTAACGAACCGGTAATATTTCATCCACAGATCAGTACGTGGCACGGGGGTTGGTGGCCACTGCGTTCGGTCCACCATTGTGGCGGACAATGGTGAATAGCATATTGAACATGTCTAGCGCGTCTAACTGTAGTTAATAGACGTTCTTGTAGCTTCTTATACAATTTGTGGCCCAAGGACAGTTAAAAACCGTAATTAATTTTTCTCATCTAATGTGGTACGATCTTGCCGTGATAGATGGACTTTTCTCTAACACTGTGGCAACTGTTGAATTATTTGAGTCATTTTTTCCGTCAAAAAGCTGTAACAATGCGTATTGAACAGTACAATTGGTTTAAAATGCAACTCAATACAAAGCCGTCGCAATTTTATTCAAAACGTCATTTGGAAACGAATACACTTTCGTTTTGCCATTTACAGTGCAATCTATTAATACACTTTGGAACTTCTTTCTTTTTTCATACAACTTCACTCTTCTTCAAGTATATTCTGCTCAAATTTCAAGGTACTCTGACTACTGGTTCTTTTTTACAGCATTTTTAAAGTCGAACTTTTGTTGTAATAACCCTGTATTTTAAATTCAATATACAATTAATAAAGAAATTTACTTCATAAGGAATTTGTAAAATGAAGAATGCATCGAGTTCGAGAAAAATTTGAGTAAAAGGCTTGATCTTTCTGTAACGACTCTCAAATATGTATATTATTTTTATTGATAATGTTCATTTTTCAACCATCAATCCAAAACTGAAAAGTAAACACTTAAACACTTTAATTAACGGAGCAAATCATTAATTATCCATTTGGGTAGAACAATTTCAATCAATTATACAAGCAATTAACATTACTTCTAAAAGTAGCCATTGTTAGTTTATGTAACAAAATTAATAGTAAAAGAATTTTACTAGCTATGTAACAATTCATTACGAAAATAATAAGTGTTTTGCACTTGTGTGTTTTTACATTAGTAACTTTTTGCAAGCATTTACATTCCTTAACATAATACTAACTATTGATTTCATCTTGCATGGGAAAATAGCCACTTAGTTTTCTGTTTTTTTTTTCTTTCACAAAAGAAATTCATTGTCGTTTATCTAAAATAATAACACATTCTTCATCTCAAAATCACAATCATGAAACATTATTTTCTTTTTGGTTAAAAAGATATAATAAGCCAGACTGTTCCACATCAACCACAACAACGAAGTTAATTCAGTTCAGTTTCCTTCAGAGGAGAAAAATTGCTTTCAGTTTTAAGAAAACTCCCTTAAAGAAACAAAAAAGTATAGTCAGCAATTTTAGTGTGTAGTCATCAGTAAACGCATTTTAAGTTAGAAGGGATGTATTAATCACAGTAAATATTTTTATGAGATGCTTTCACAGAAATTAGTTTTCGAAAGCGATGCGTAAATCATTAAGAAAAAGTTTTCTTATAAATTTTGATTCTTATTCTTTATCTTTACTAAGATTATTTAGGAAACTTTATTTAAGTACCAGGATATAAAAATATATTGTTTCCTGATTAAAGGTTGCTTTTAATGGGTGCTTAAGAAAAGACTTTAATCACATTTTTAAAAAAGGAACACATAATAATAAATATTCAAAATAAGTTTATCTTTCGTTAAAAGTAATCTTATTACAACAGAGAAGGTAAGTGAAGGGTTTAGTTTTAAAATATCAATTCTTAATGACTGCATAAAATTTTATGATGAATCAAATACTTCTTTTGTGAAACGTAATTTCCTGAAACGTCGGTACATCCAGCCAATTAAATGCAAATCTAATAAAGAAATTTTTAATGGATATGAAGAGCATATTTTTTTCATAATATAAAATGATAATGATTCAAATTACAAAGGTTGCATAACAAAAATTTGAGCAAAAGTTCTATCAAAGAAATAAGGCCATCCAACGGCAATGAGTGTAAAAATAAAAAAATTGCTTTGAAACTTGAAAGAAAAGTTATTTCTATAAAGAACAAATGTGATCGCATGTATTTATTATGGATTGTATTTAAGCTGAATTATTGTTAAAATGAATCCCTTCATGGTAATGTTTCTATTTGAAAAAAAGAAAAAGCGAAAATGTAAGAAAGATCGAAGTAAACTATTTTCAAAATGGCACACAAAAAAAAGTGCTAAAAGATTCATTAAATAAAACACAGAAATTCACCAATGAGGAAAAACCTTAGAAAAAATAATACTAATTTATATGTTTGTAGAATGCCCAGTGCTTATATATATATATATAAACAAACCCATTTAAAGGGGTCCGGCACGTCCTTAAGAGCCCATGTTAAATTGCGTAAGTTTATGTATCTCTTTCATAGAAACTATTTACTTCGCATGGAAAAAATATTACAGTAGGTTATGTGTACTATCAATAACACTTTAATGAAGGGTTTTGTCTTTTTTGTTCAAAATTAAATTAATTATGAATTTTTTAAAAATTTTCCAATTTTCCCCCATAAAATTTAGTTTAAAAGAGTCATATCTAAAACACTCTTTTCTGGATATATCTAATACACTCCACTAAAATGTATGTGTAAAGATGCTAAAGGTGTGCTTACTGAAAATTTGAGGATTATATGACAGGTAGTTTTTGAGAAAAAGGTACATAAATGAAACATATTACATTTTGAGAAAATTAGCTTTAAAGTAAAAATTCGTAATTTTTTGAGCATTTACTTTTTTTAGTACTTTCAAGAAGCCTGTGAAACATTTTCTTTACTCTCTGCTCGAACATAAGACTCTTCTTATCTTCTTTTTTTCATTATTTTTAACAATATTTCCTTTTTTGGGAATCTCAAGATGCCTACGTTGAGCTGCATGAATCCTACGTGTATTTAGTTTTTTGAAGCATGACACACATTTATAACTTGGTTCAATATCACAATGCTTTAAGATTATTAAATTTGCTACATTACTCACACACACACATATTGAACTGTGCAATAGCCACATTTATCCCTAATTTTAGAGTTTTTAATTAAACAAATGTAGATCTTGAAATCACTGACCATATGGTGTTGTTAACTGACTCATTTGGGCTCTGAATCTTTTCATGTAAACATTTTCTTAATAACACAGGATAACCTAGTTCTCTAAAAATTGGCTTCATTTAATTCACTATGGTATATAGCACGTGTGTATGTGTTTACGATTATAGTGCCTATCGTTTCATTCAGTTTTTGTCTTTTGAAACTTGCACAAGGCATTTATAACCGCAGGACACAGTCCATGTTGAAGGCTCTCATTTGAAGACAGAAGAGGAAATTAAACAGCCCTAACAGCAGTTTTAATGCAGTGTAGATCATTAGTATTATTTTTAATAGCCACACTATATCTTTAAATTTTTGATATTGAAATGCTGGTGAGTTGGTTACGACCATTTAGGCTTTTTCTATCACTTAACCTTTTTTCGCTGTTTCGCTTTCAATACCCAAAATACGTGTACCCATACACTTTTGGATAAGAACAATGCACTCTAATTTTTCTACTTGAACATCATATGGATTCGCGATTATCAAAAATCTGTGCAAGGGTAAACACAGGTGCTCTTAGCAGAGCTCATTTGATGTGCGTCAAGGAGTAGCTTCATTTAGAAAAATAAATAAAAACACTTCTAAAAATCATATTTCCTCACATCATATATAATTTTAAGCAGAAATGTTTGAACCCTTAGAAAATATAAAAAAGTTAAAATTGATAATTTTTTGAAAATTCAAGTGCCGGGACCCTATTAAATATGACTATTTTTCAATTTCTTATTTATTAGTGCTTTCTAACTTTTCTGAAAATTTAGTTTTACTTAAAACAAAATTAAGTTGTTTATTTAATGATATATTTTCATACTTGAAATAAACTTAACCATACCTTTACATTTTGTATATGTTTATATGTAAAATCAAATGTTAACTGAATGTTTAAATAAACTGTTTCAAATAAATTGTGAATAAATATTCATATATATATATATATATAATCAATTGTAAAATAAATCATAGAACTTTTTAACTTTTGATAAAAAGGGAAAATCATTTGTTAAGATTCTTACGAAAGCATTTCAAGTATTAAATTAATAAAGTAGTTTTTGCCTTATAAATTGTTAACCTTATCCAATTCAGTGAAAAAGACAAATTTGATTAAATCGCAATAGCTTTCAAGTTCCAATTATAATTTCAGAAAATGCTTCAAAAATTTGCTATATTACGTAAAAAGATTTTAATTTAAAACACCTCCTCCTTCTCAGTGGTATATAAACTTAATTTTCAGAAATCCTCTCATTTTTTTCCAGATTACGATGAAATAAAAGCTTTATTTCGTTGTACATCGTAATTTTTTTTAAAAAAAGCAATTTGTGATTTTATTTAGTAGATCCCAAATACTTTTCCGTAGATCTTCAAGTTAAGGTTTTCTTCAGTTATGATTAAAAATCATATTCTTCAAGCACAATTATGATTTATTTATTCCTATATAAAACTTAATATATATATACTGTAGCGCGAAACTTAAGCAACAATGTAAATTTTAAGCAGATAGCCATGCAATTGAATAAAAGAGGTTATTGTGATCCGTACAATGAACACGCAATTTAGTTGAAAGTTGATGCTTATGCAGATGTCAGGAACAAAATGACGGGATTTCATGAGCGAATGGGGTGCAGAAACTCAAGACTTCAATAAAAGGAAGGCGCATTAGCTACAAGCGAGTTCTTTAGCAAAATATGGCTAGAAGAAATCACGTGGATGACTTCTAACGTAGGATAATGATCGGAATTTTGGAGTAGGGTCGAAGGTCTACCAGTGTAGCTAAAGAGTTTGGAATCAACTAAAGTGTCGTTCCGCGTGGTTGAAAAGCCTTCCAAACCAAAAGTAAATCTATTAGAAAGGTTAATGGTGACCGTCCTAGAAAAACAACTGCAGTGGATGACCGATATATCGCCCTACAGGCAAAAAGAGCTCGATAACAATCAGCAAGCCCCATTGCTTAGCAACTGTTTACGGCGACAGGGCGACAAGTGTCATGGCTTATTGTGCATCTCTTAAACAGTTGGCCATCTAAAGCCAAGATAAGAGTGGTGTAAGGAGCACAAAAACTGGACATTTCATCATTGTAGTCGTGTCCTCTTTTGGGATGAGAATCATTTCAGTACTACAGACGATTCTCAAAGCCAATTGACTTAGAGAGAGGTCGGGACACTGTTTATCTGTTACATCACGAAAAAAAGACCGTTTTGGTGGTCCTGGAGTTGTCGTCTGTCTGCATTATGCTGAACGGGTGAACTGAGCTCCACGTTTTCGACAGAGGTTTTGTAACTGGAGTTCGCTATTATGAAGAGGTGATCTTTCTGCATATGTCTCTGTTTCGAGGTGATATTGGCTAGACTTTGTTTTCATGGATGACAATGTACTGACGCACTGTACTGGTGATGTTCAGAAGCTACTGGAAAGTGAAGATATCACACTTGCCCCGCATTCTCCCTTGTTTGAAATCTCATTGAATGTGTGAGGGATGTTTTGAAGCGATTCCTTGAGGCACGATTACATCTTCCGGGTAACACCCAACAACTGAAACAAATGCTGAATGAGGAATGGGTTCTCTTATCTCAAGAACTGTTGGGCAATCTGGTGCTGAGTATGAAAGACGGAGCGAAGCAACCATTGCAGTAAGGGGAGGTCATATCCCATACTAAGGAGAATCTGCTTGTTATTCTTCCCCTTGGATAGGCAATCATGTGTAACGATACTATGAGTTCAATAAAGTCTTTTTTTTTGTTTGATTCTATACTATATGCACTGTACTCATTTTTGTGCAGCTATGCTTTTGTCATTGCTGAAGTACAAAATGTCCTGTCTCTCTTTTATGAGTTTCATGTATCTCAGATTATTTCATTTCTCATAGAGTTACGGAGTTACCTGTTGCTTTATATATGTATATATATATCTTCTCACAGTTTACATCTTTTCCACACACATCTTGAACATCTTACACATTTTTGACAACCAACCAAGTTAGAGCCTAGCAAATTTACATTTTTGACAACCAACCAAATCATAGCCTACCAAATTTGATTGCAATCTCTCTCGGAATCTATCTTTGCTGGCTAGTTTAAAAGATAGTTTAAAAAGATGCGTTTATGTATATTCAGGTTTCTTAACTCGGTGAATAATAGCTTTCCATTAATTTCAAGACTCTTGGCTCTCTTGGAAAAAGCTTTGTGAGTAAAAATTTTGTAAAATTCTTTTTTGAAAAATACTTTTCTTACGTAATTGTTTTAGGAATTTTCTGCTTTAAGATTTTAGGAGAATCTGTTGCAGAATAGTAGACAGTGGTTTTATCATACTCTTTCTGTGAGTTTTCATATACTTTGGATTTTTTTAAATTTTATTTTGTTTTTCCTACAGAGTTGCAAAGGCGGAAGGATGGCGCTTTCAAACTAGTTTAACCCCATTTATTCGGTCCTAAGTCCCAAATTGCTTTTTGACTCGCTAGGTTCACTCGCTTTTTGTAGTTCCTTTTTTGTATTTTTCTATAAATTTGATCTTTATATTTTGCTTTTATATTTTTATTTTTTATTATGTTCATTATCTATTATTTCTTGTTTTTAAAATATTATATAAATTTCTTTCATATATATATATATATACGAGGTAGGATTCAAAAGTTCCCAGACTGAGTCTACAATTTAAAAAAAAAAATATTACCAATTAAGTTGTTGAAACACATTCTCGTAAGACCCTCTAGCAGTTACACACTTATTACATCGCTCGTAAAGGTCGTCTCAATATTTTTGGAATTCTTTTTAGTTATGTCCTTTTACTCAGCCTGCGATGTACTTTTAATTTCATCTGCAAATTGAAATCGACAATACTGGAAGTGACTTGCAAGTTCTGTAAATACTCTGAAGTCGCAGGATCCTAAATAAGGGCTGTAAGAAGGTTGTAGTAAAAAAGTTTACTACGTAGTTGTTTGAAGCATGTTCTTACGTACAGTCGCATAAACCTTTTTAATGTTTTCAACGGTGTGAGAAGTCTTCGGATGTCCAGAGCGTTCAGTATCTTCAAAATTTTCCCTGCCTTCCCTGAAACGTCGAATGCCCCTTAGAAGCTTACATTTCCGATAATGTTTTACTGCTGTACATATGCTTCAACATTTCGTCAGTATCCGTAGCACTGTACAAATTATTTAATTTTCATTCTCTGTTCTACAAATGTCATTTCATTCAATCGTCGGTAATTAAATGCATCCTGCTACACTAGTGCAAAATGGTAGGTTGTTCTGTAATTTACGAAAGCATTCATTATCAAGAAAGTCAGATGCATTTTTTCTTGGATAAATATATCTTGGGATTAATTTAAAACAGTTCTAAAGTGGAATGAAGGGTATTTTAGTAAAACAAATTTATATTTTAGCAAGGATTTTAAAGATTTGTGTTCGGAAATTCTCTTTTATAGTTTTTTTTATACAAGTTAAAACAATCTCTCCAAATACTTTGTGTAAACTACTTTACGCGCATTCTTTCGCAATTTTTTTAAAATTCTTAAACATCTTTCAGCTTTTTATAATCTTTAGCTCTTAGTTCTATTTATTTTTCCTTTTTTCTGTTTGTTTTACAAATTTCAAATGCCCTTTTCAAGTAATTTGCGTGAAATATAAGCATTAATTCAATGGATTCGGTTTAAAAAAGGAAATTTCTTTTGTTAATAAATACAAACTGCAAAATTACAAATAAAAATTTTAGAGATACTATAAAGCAAGCAATTTTTTAAAATTTCTGGTATATTCTGATAATTCCTGGGTGGGTAAATAAAAAATTGTTACAAATGTTTTAAATCTATTGCATAATTTTAGAATTTATTTATAAAGGTTAACTTCACGCACAATTCAGTGTCGGATAAATTGCTGTAATAGTTAACCATCATGTTTGAAAAACCACAATTTCGTAATAAACTCAAAAAAATTTAGAAGATTTTGCATTATATTACAAAAATTGTTTCGAGAAGGTAAAATTTAAAATACTTATAAAAATTTAAGAAGTAATCTATACTTGTAGCCATTCTAAATTTCCATGCAAAAGCTTTACAATATGCAAACTTTCTTGTTTGTGAATATCTACTATTTTAGAAGGAAACATATTTAATGAATGTAAAATAGAATGCTTGAGAATAAATTAGGGACTCATGCGTGTTCAATACATGCGTAAGAGATTTACACGTTTGCTTTCTAAAACGACGGAGGGATATATATTAGAGTCGCTATTTGAAGATACGCAAAGTCTGTATCTGAAATATGAAAACACCAAACATAAAAACATTAAGTTCATATAATCAGTTCAGAAATCTCCCTATATATATTTAATTATGATGCAGTGTATCAATCACATAGTTATTTAAGTTTTCTTACCTTAACACCTGAAAGTAATAGAGACGGAATTTCAGTAAGATCAACTGCTTTTACCAGCACCATTAGTACTGACGAGATGCAACGAGGGGAGAAAATGTCTTTAGATGGATTAATCCTAAAAATTTAATAAACTTTGCTTCCTTTATAGGATGACTGTTTTTAATGAATGAGATTTTTAAAAGTGTTAAATTCCGTGTGATTTATGTTAGGGATGTAATTTCCGTACCAAAATGTCTTCCTAATCTTCTGAGTTTACGCGTAAGTTTGTAAACACCGTAGTTCTTTTCTTAACGAATTTGGTAATTAAATTTGTACGTACTAAATGAAATTACTTTTTAAAAGGTTTATAAGAAAATAATGGATTTAGGAATTTCTTATGGTTTCTTCATTTTTTAAATATTTTTCTTTGAAGCATTTGTGATTGAATTATTGCTTATTTAATTTTTTAATTACTATTTATTAGAATTATGTTAAAAACTTCCTGCTGTAGTTGGCGTAAATCTTTTAAAACAGGTTAGTTATTTTTTTTCCTTCACGATAGGAAAAATTAAAGTGAAAACAAGAAACCAAGCAGAAAATTATAATTATGATTGACAATCCAAAACACACATATTTAGTTTTCTTAATAATAGCAGTCCTATTAAGCTATTTTATTGAAAGGTGTTTCTTTTTACAAAATTTTAAGACATTCTTTTGTTTTTTCATTATTTTAATTTTTGTCTTTTACGCATTTCGGTAGTTTTTCTCCTTTTCAATTTTAAGATGTTCATCGTAAATCTTATGAATTTTAAGCTAAAACATTTCTATTTCTCATCTTTTGAATTTTAATTCTTTTAAGAAGTGGAAGCTTTACAATAACAATGCTAAAATACATTTATTTATTACAGTGTTCCTAAAAAATAGCATATATATATATATATGAAGCAACTTAAATCGACTACGTATTACAGGTAATTCTAATAGGTGGAATATATTTTCCGAATAAGTAAAATAAATATATCTGATGGAAAGGAAAAAAGGATGGTTTATGAAGTAATAAATTTAATGATGTGTTAAAAATTCTATATATGTAAAGACATTATTTTCAAATACTTCCTGGAACAATGTAAAAATAGTTAAATTTTGAAGAAAAGTTATGTATCAGATCAGTTTTGATGTTTGAGACCAGAATTGATTCTTTAGCAATAGAATAGCTAGAAAAGTATGCATTTTTAGAGAAAAAAAAATTAATTTTTTTTTGTTAACTATGCTTTTGTTTGCAAGTTGAACGGAAACGATAGGTAATAGTAGTAAATATTACTATATGTAATCATTTAAAATTTAGACATACTTATAAAATTATCTATACACTTTCCCTTTTTTTCAGTGGAAAAGAAGTAATTTTTCTACAAAAATAATACATCTTTCTTAAATAAATCTTTTCTGTTAATTATCGATATAACTCGCTAAACTCGCGTCATTACTATTAACTATCATCTAATTTTATCAAGAGGTATGTTGAAATAAAGATAGTTTCTAACATTTACTTAACGATGTGTGCTACTAATGATATATTTCTGAATAAAACAGTTAATTATACGCTGTCAGTTTATTTGTAATTGTTTTGTTTCTCATATATTCAGGCTCTTAGATCATTCATTAAAAAAGATTAATTGGTACCTAGTTTTAATTGTTTCCTTGCAGGAAACAAGTTACTAGAAGTTTGAACACAAGTTCTAATAATAACGCCATGTAACAATGAAAAAGAATCTTACATTTTCTATATGATAAAAGTAAATATTTTCTAAATGATCGTCTGTTTTCTTTGATTTTAAAATATTTTGTGGATTTGGAATATATTATAAAAGTTAAACCGTTTTAAAAATTAATGACAAAATTTGTGTTTCGCTATGTTAGATAACTCTTACTTATTCAGTATTTTTTCGATGTGTGAGCGTGTGTTTTAGTATACTATAATCGGTATATAGTACCCATCCATGTTTCGAAACTATTGTAAACTCTGTACTAAAATTTTAAACTTTTTTTTTTAAAATTCATCTGATTAGTTCACTTATGTAATTATTTTCAGGAATTTGCGTTTTATAAACTTTTTGACCCCTAATTTTATGATGAAATTATTCAAGGATGATAGTTCATTGTTCAGGAACCAGTAATTTGTGCGCAATCTAGAAGCGTTTTTTTATTTTATGTGTTACAATTTTTTTTACAGTGATTCGCGTAATTTGCAAAAATGCGTAATAAAAACCAAAATTAGCCCTTTTTTTTAAAGAAAAAAATGAAATGGAAATTTTTTTTTGCTTTTTTATAAGTTTTCAATGATAAACAAAAAAAAAAATGACTTAAAAGATAAATTTTCAGTAATTTTTCAAAAAAGTGTTTCCGCAACTAATCAGATAACTTAATATGAAAAAAAAATGTACTTAATTATTTTTAAAGATAAATAGCCTCAAATAAAGTTTTCTCTGTTCAAAAGAATTATCATTACTATCTACAGAAACGACCTACTGAAAATATTAGAAATTAATTACATTAAAATAAATAGGTGTCTAGTAAAATTTAAATATCACATTTTGCTTTTTAATTGTTATGACTGAAATTCTCTCGTGCCTACTGAAATAACTAACTGTAATTAGTGCGTGTGAGAAAGTTATAATTCAAAGAATGAAAATATTTTTTTTTCTCTTTCTCTTATTTGATGATATACATAAGTAAATGAATACATTTGATGAAATTACAAACATGAACGAATACAAACAAAATTACTTAATGTTTGCAAGAAAGGACAACTCTTGTTCAAAACCCCTGCAAAAATAAACAGATATAATTTTTTTCTGCACTATATGCATTGAAGAATGCAAATTAAATTTAATGATAAAGTTAAAAATAGATATTGTTAATAATGATTTTATTTACTGATAATAAGAATTAAAAAAATTTTTAAAAATAAATCCAGGTTATCAATTTATTAGCTGAATAAAATATTGTATACCTCGAAACTTGAGCTTATGAATTCCATTTGCACTGATGAAAATGTTCGTGCAATAAAAATAATTTTTTTGCAATACTTTTATACGTAAAGTATTTACTTTTACGAATAGATAATTCAAAATTCCAAGTATTATCACTTTCATAAAACATACTTAAAAATGTTAAAATTTTGTCTATTAACATGTTTTACTTTCTTTTTCGTAAGGTACATGATGTCTATTGCTTTTGGAGGGTGTTTCAGAAATTCTAAGACATAAAATAAAACCCAACAATATACAATATCTTAATCTAGAACAGGGTTTGGCAACCTTTTAACGGTGGCTTGCCAAGCCAATCTACTAATATGATTCTGTGTGCCACACAGTAGGAAGTTTTTGAAACAAATTGATTCCATCCATAATGTATGTAAAGATAGATAATAGAGTTCAATAATATAAATTTATAATTTTATTATATATTAATTTTGCATCATTTGAATATATTTCTTAACATAAAAGTACACTGCATAAAATATAACTATTTCACAGTAAAAAAATTAAAATTGATCATGTATTATGTATTTTTAAACATATTTATAAAAATAAGAAATATACAACATAAAAAATATAAATATATCTCTTCATTATAGTGAAATAAAAAGATAAATGAAACTTTTAATGCGAATCCAGTGTTTCATTGCTCTATTTCCATATAGCAAAATCAGGGGTATAATGTTTGAATTTTAATTTAACGTGATTTTGAACATTCAGTTGTTAAACAATTTCTTTGCAGACTTGAAATATAGCTGTAAATTTATCTTTAGAGTTATCTTTCAGATTTTTTCGTAATTTCGTACATGGGCATAATTCTGAAGATGTTTTCCAAATAAGATCCATTACAAATTTATCAACTTTCATCCTCTAAATAATTGACAAATTTGTATAGCGCAGAGTGCCACTGAGAATTGTGCCGCTTTGCCACATGTGGCACGAGTGCTATAGATTGCCGACCCCGGATCTAGAAATATTCCTTACGTACTAGAAGTGTCTTAAAATGCTAAAAAAGAAGGAATAAAGAAACTATATTTTCGGCATTAATACCCGATTTTGAGACACTTCCTAAGGAAGAAAACAGTAAAGGCTAAAATCATTATTATTTATTTTTTGAATAAAAGAAATTTGTGTAGAAAAATTAGAGCTTTCACAGTCATAGTTAAATGTTAACATTTTTTTACGAGTAGCAATTTTTTTAAAATCTTGATAAATGGTTTACAATTTTTTGAATTTGTTCCATTCATAGAAAAAGTATATGAAAATAATTTTGGAAAAAAAGACGCCATAAATAAATACATATATAACAGTACGCACTGGATGAAAGAATAAAAAACAAAATTTTCGTAAGCAGTGATATTGTTTAACGCACAAGGTTCGTTATTAGCATCTTCTATGAATATTATTATATGGTGGGAGAAATAATTAGAATAATTAGAATTATATGAATGGTATGAAGGGGGATTTTATTGCGTTTTCATACAAGACTTGTTAAAAAGTGTTAATAAAAAGTAGACAGTAAGATATCCGACTACGTTAGAAACCATGATTTTGAAAAAGCTTTCAAACGAATATTTCTTTCAATATTTAGTGTCACTTAGATTAGAATACAGATATCAAGTTTTTTTAAGAATATTATTATAATAAAAAAATATTTCAATGCAATATATATAGCAAAAGTGAGTTAAGAATTACCTATTTTCAAAACATTCTCCTTTTATTAAAAATGCTTCTATAATAGTAATATTTTGTTTAAATATAGCTAAGACTTCTTCAGAGTCCCTGGACTACGATTTTTGGAAAATTCACAATGTTTTCAGAGTTAATACCAATTGAAATAATTACCAGTGTTTTTTTGTAAAAATTTCTCCACTTTGATATACTAAAATATAGATAAATCTACTTTTAAGTTATACAGTTCAAAAATCCTAGTTCAGACTCTGTACAGAAGTCTGCAATAAAAATAGGCAAAATATTATTATTATTAAAGAAGAATTTTTCATAAAAAGAGAATGTTTTGAAAATAGATAATTCTATGTTTCTTTTTTGCCAAAATGTTACATTCAAATTATTTTTTTACAGGAAAAATATTTTTAAAATAAATATTTACGCTTTTGCAAAATCGTGGTTCCGAACGTAGTCGGATACCATAATTCAGTTCTTGTTTGAACATTAAGCAAACTCAATTTCCATGTCACCTGAAACTATATTATACATTTTTAATAATGATTTTCAACACTCAACAATTTCTCTTACAAGCGCATTACTTGAACATTTTGAAATCACTTAACAAATCACGAATAAAAAAAAAACCAAAAAAACTTTTATTCTAGGTTTGCATTGTAAGATTAAAATCGGAAAAGGGGAATTTCCAGGATTCTCCTAGGATTCAGTATTTTTACTTTAGAATTTTCTAGCACACTTTTTCGCAATTAGATTTGGGTGAATAATTTGATCGCCGTATTTTCATAAGGATTTTATTCGTAAGATTTAGCTTCCTGGAATTTTTATCCTTTTCTCGAAAAGAAATTTTGAAGCTTTAATTGAACAATTGGCAATCGTCTAAGACATTCGAGAAGTATCAATAAATGCTCTGCATATTTGAGAAAAACCTGCCATAAACTTAGAAGAAAAGGAAAAAGTCTACTAGGATTATCTACATATAACTGATACACGTATAAATTTTGAAAAGGTTTTCGAACATGAACTGTACGAAGAAATTGAAAAACTTTATAGAAAAAAAAATGGAGTTTTAAATTATATTTATCTATGCAAAGTTTAACTAAATACATTTAACTCATTATTTTTGATATGGGAATAATATAAAATTCCCAATTAAAGAAATTTAAAATCTATTTAAGCATTATAAGTTGAAATTCTAAGCACATAATTCAGCTTATTGTTAGTCTTATATTTTCTTTATATTTGTTTTTATGTATATGAAATGATTCATACATAATAGTGAAAAATATTTATCGTTAGCAACAACCTTTTTTTTATTTACGTAATGTAAACAAGGCTCTAAGAGATGAATTATTTAAAGAATTGATGAATAACTCTTTTATCAAATAAAAGTTTTAGTTGCTGTACTCAATTTCTAAAAAAGTTAAAATTTAATTCAGATAGCTCGTAAAATTAGTTTTCATTTAAAATTCTAGGTAATACAGTAGTTTTATTTTACTAAGATACAAATATATAAAATAATTCACACACACACACATTCTCTATTAATATTTTTGTAACCTTGTTACTCTACATTAGATTATAACCTTTATATTTTCTAAATGCATCTTCTACAAGAAGCTATGACATTAACTGATTTTTTTATGCAGATAAGCTTCATCTGATAATTTTATCACCTGATTAATTGTTCATAAAGTATGTTTATGGTTTTTAAGTTTAATGTTAAAAATGTTACTAAATAATATGTTATTGACTTTAAAAAAAAAAGATTTATAGTCCCTCTTCAGTACTTACTCTCTCATGTAACAGACATTCAAAACTAAGTTATTCTAATGTTTAATGAATAGTAAAAAAAAAATTTCTTTGTCTGAAGATATAACCCACACAAAAGTAATCTCTAATCAGATTTTGGGCTCTGATAACAGCATTTACAACACACTTTAAAAAGCTGGTGTATTTTTGTAGAGTGGATAAGCTAAATTTAATGGATAATAAAATATTATTATGCACGCTGAATAAACAAGAAGTACCATAAAGAAAACTCTCATTCAGAATTTATCATTGAATTTTCATAAAAAAAAGGCAATCAATGGAAAGATTACATAGTTATTTAGTAAAAACGGATATACACGACAAATCATGAAAAAGAAACGCAACAAACTATAAATTTCATAAGGCCTCATTAGTTTAGATTGTTAATATACATTAAGTACTCTGTACTGAAAAAAGAGCATGCATTTTGAAATAGCACAACGAAAAATGATGAAATATGCAAAAGTAAATTCAAACTAATACATTACTGATATGATATGTATTAAATCTCTTGATTGACTGTTTATAAACGTTGCGCTTTGAAGTAACATGAGAACTACTGATCAACTAATCTTGTAATTTGAATTAGAATCAAGTACGAGGGCGAACATTCAAACTTGGGACACTTAGAAGCCCTGACAGATTGTATGTATCAGGTCAGAAAAAACTATTTGAAGTATGATGATTTTTTATTTATATATTATGAATAATTACATCGTTCTCTGTAGAAAGTGGCGAGTCTGTATGAAGGATTATTTTCTGTAACTTGAAACAAATATGAATTACTATCTGTTATTCACCAGCCTTACAGAGCATTGCATGATGCTGTATGTATAAAAGTCATTTTTAAGTTACTTAGAGATATCTAAGTTCTACAATTAAGCTTTCGATTGTATTCAAAAACATTATTATAAACATCGCAACTTGACTGGAAAATTACGGGACTTGAATTTCTAAAACTGTCTCTTATGCCTTAGTAAACATCCCCTCTTGAAGTCGATCTCCACAAACTTCTTTTTAGGGAATCCCTACTCAAGAAAAAGAATCATGTTTGTCAAATAACAAATTTGTAAGTCTAATGGTTCAAAAACGGGAATTATATGTATATTATCTATTACAGAGGTTGCCAAAGTGGAGGTCGGCTAGATGATTTCGCTGGTCCCCAGAAAAATGTGGACTATACACACTTATCACGTTAAGTTATGTTTTAAGATGCACTGATTGCGTTCTTAGATCCCAATTTTTTTTATAAGTGTATTTAACTTTCATAAAATCCTATTAGTGGCCCGTGAGATTTAAATTATGAATTTACTGGTCCATGAGGTCAAAAGGTTTGGCCACAGACCTATAACACCACCCAAAAACCATGCAATCCTTCTTGAGAGTTGATTTCCTCAAAACCCGTTCAAGCAGATCTCTACTCAGTAAAAAAAGAACAAACAAGTTTATCGAATTTCAAGTTTGTGAATCAATTTGTTAAGGTATTCGACGACGTTCGGAACCGTGATTTTAAAAAGGCGCATAAATGGATAAATTTCATGATATTTAGTGTCAATAGATTAAATTTCTGTTAAAATTGTTTTGGACATTTTGAAAAAAAAAGTTTTTAAAATCAATATATTTGGGCTTAATTGAAAAACCTTTTTTTCAAAATGTTTCCTTTTAAAAAAAATGCTCTATTATAATAATATTTTCCCTGTATATACCCCAATTTTTAAGAGGCTAACTTGTATTTAAAAAATTCACATTATTTTCAGAGTTACAATCATTTGAAAAAATTATGGCTTTTTTTTTGTTAAAATTTTCCCTCGGCGAAAAAACGGATAAACCCATTTCTAAGAAAATTTTTAAAAAATTCTAATTACCCCTATGTACGAGGTCTGACTATATACAAAACATATTAAAAATTAAACATTTTCACAAAAAAACATTTTAAAAAGGGACAAATTTTTTTCCGAAAAATTTTTTAAAAAATTTTTTTAAAACTTTCAAACATTTTTGTAATTTTCTAATTTAATAAATATCAAAATTTCCATTTATCCCTTTTTTGAAAATTCGGTTCCAAACGTAATCGTATTTTAAAAAGAGGGGAAATTGACTAAAAACCCCGAACCTCACATGAGGTTGATTTTCGGGAAAACCTATTTTCGCGGATCTTCCAATAAAAAAAAATATGCATTCCTTACTACTGTAGTTTCGGGAAAATTTTTTTAGTGAGGGAATGAGTGGGTGATTCATTTTTATCTTACATATATAGTAAGAGAGATAAAAAAAAACATATACGGTTTATTATACAAGCTAGAAAAATTGAGGTTCCTATACAATTTTACCTTATTACTTTTTATCAATCTCCAGGCAAATTAAAAGTGTACTGTTTCTGCGACTGTTTTAAATCAAGCCATAAAATTTAATAACAGAATCTTAAGGCAAAGCTATTGAAAATCGCACATAAAGTTGAGACAATGTTAAAGAAGAATGAAACGGGTGAAGGGAAAGAAAATTTTATTTTCAGAGACAAGGATCAATTGAAAAAAAAAGGCAAGAATATTAGGAATCATGATATAAAAATTTTAGTTCCCTCATATAAAGAATCATCTATGCAAATCAAATATTCTTTTTGAAAAACAGAAGTAAAAGGCTTGAGAATTTTCCTTTGTGTGTCTTTTCTTTGTCTGCGAATTAAGTATATGTCTATCAAAATGCAATTTATTCCATTTGACCATTAGAATTTTAGAAAGAATAAGAAATATTTATTTATAAAAGAAAATACTAGTGTAAGTTCTAATGGAATATGTATTTGAAAGCGATAGAATGTGTTTCATAAAAAAGAGAGTTTTTTGAATTCATTATTAATTTTTTACTTTAGAAAAATTGAATCATATTTTTATTCTTATCATTTCTAAAATTATTATAACAATATATAAGGTAATATATTCTTTTTTATCAACTAAAAGATTAAATGTATCAATAATTGGAGGAATGCAGAACACAAAGAACGTAGGAAGTACAATCTAAGCATCCCATATGAAAATTAACTATATTACTTTCAAAAAGCAGAATTATATTAATTTGGAAAAGCAAATATAGGTTTAATGTGCTTTTCCCGTCAAATACTATTGCTCTTTTAAGGTTTGAAACATTTTTCTTTCAAAAATTCAAAATGCCTAATAGTCTTCTTGAAGGTAAGGTAGCCTAATAGTATTCTTGAAGGTAAGGTAAAAAACTACGCAAAAATAAATGCATAACATTTTTATCAGTTTTTGAATGACAATTAAATATAATGTATTCTTAATAGTTAAATTACACACTCAGACTAATACATATATTAATCACTAATTTCAAACTAGAACAGAATGTTTGCGATTTTAATTACACACTGCAAATTTAAATATTTTAATTATAATTTTACCTTCAAAATGCTGATAAAAAGCCGTTGGTCAGAATGACTGCAAATTTGAACTGTATATACTTGAAGAAAGGAGAAATGGTACGGCATAAGGAAAAAGTTTTAAAGTTTATCAATAGATGGCGGTGTAAGATTTAAGATGGAGTTACTCCGCGCGTTACCAGTACACAACCAGTAGTGCAATAGCTCAAGAGACATTTAGAAAATTATCGAATGATCAGCCGTGATTTTCCAATAGCTTGGTCTTCAAGATCACTGGATTTCAATATTATGACTTCCGGCTGTGGGACTATCTTAAAAATGTTGTGTTAGTGGTCCCAGTGCTGATTTAGCTGGCTTGAAGGTTTGGATTATGCACACACACACATACATTCATAACAAGACCCTTGAGACATTACATTTAGATGTTTACCGCTTACAACTTGTGGTGAAAAATGGTTCACAGCATATTTCCCATGTTTTGAATACATCTAGAGATAATTAACAGACATTTCCATTGTTGCTGTTTATGCAGTGTTTGGCCCAAGAATAAGTGAAAGCCGACTTTTCCAATGCAATATGGTATGAACTTGTCGTGGGCTTTTCACTATGTCATAGCTGTTGAATTAATTGAGTCATTCCCCCACAAAATGAAGCAACAATGCGCATAAACAGTACAGTTGGTTTAATGTGCAACTCATGTAAAAAAAAAGTCACTTGTAGCCAAATTCTTTTTGTTTTGCAGATTATAGCGCTGTCTAGGATACTTTTTGGAACGTTTTTACCATTTCCCTTTCTTCAAGTGTATTCAGTTCAAATTTGAAGTTACAGGGAGTAGTATTTTATTTCTTCTTTTAGAGTCTTTTCAAAATGAAAATTTAATCATAATAATCCTTTTTTAAATTGAATGGACAATTAATAAAAAAAATGATTATGAAACATATATGGTAAAGAATACACCAATTTTTGAAAATAAAATAAATGAAGGACTTGATTTTTTTGCAGCGACTTTGAAATATATATATATTTTTATTCATATTTTTCATTTTTAGATCATAATCTCAAAACTCAAAACCAAATAATTATTAGCATTGTACTTAATCGAACAAATCATTGCTCAGACATTATGAAAATATTAATTCAATGTATTATTCAATTATAAAAGCTATGAACAATATTTCTAGAAAAATACTTCCTTCCTTCCTTAGTGGCTTGACACTCCAGGGTAGGCATAGGCCTTCTCAAGAAGCCTTTTTCAGGTCAGGCTTCTTCCTGCTAGTGTTCTACAATTCTTAGTTCTCAAAACTAGAGATCTTTTTCTAGGCAATCAATCTATCTAAGATATGGCTTGCCCTTTCTTCATGTACCAACTGGTTGGTTATTGAAGTCTTTTTTGTGTTGCGGTCTTGGTCCATTCTGACAGCGTGACCTGCTCATTTAATTCGTTGTATTTTGAGAAGTTAACAATGCAAGATTCTTTATATGGTTGATAGAGCTCGAGATTTGATCTTCTTCGACACGTTCCATTTTTCTGAATTCCTAGAAAAATACTAATAATGCTTTAATGAAAGCTTTTATGCATAACAAAAGTAAAGGAATTTTAACAGACATGTAATAATTCATTATAAAAAAAATCAGAATTTCACTTTTTATGCCTTTTTATTAGCAAGCCCTTTTTGCAAGCATTTATATACTTAAACATAATACTAACTATTCATTTTTATTTTGTAAGGAAGATTTGTAACTTATTTCACTTTTTACTCACAAAAGTAATTCATATTCCTTTATCTAAGAAATTAAAATATTCTTCATCTCAAAATCACAATCATGAAACATTCATTTTCCTTTTTTGGTAAAAATATAATTACGCCAAACGGTGTTCCACATCAACCTCAACAACGAAGAAATTAATTCAGTTCAGTTTCCTTCAGAGTAGAAAAATCCCCTACAGTTTAAGGAAAACTCCCTTTAAGAAACAAAAAATGTATAATCAGCAGTTTTAGTACGTAGTCATCAGTAAATTCTTTTTAAGTTAGAAGGGATGTATTAATCACAATAAATATTTTTACGAGATGCATTCATAGAAATTAGTTTTCGAAAGCGATGCGAAAATCGTTAAGAAAAAGTTTTCTTATAAATTTTGATTCTTATTCTTTATTTTTACTTAGATTATTTAGGAATCTATTTGAGAACCAAAATATAAAAATATATTGCTTCCTGATTAAAGATTGCTTTTAATGGGTATTTAAGAAAAGACTTTAGTCATATTTTTAAAAAAGAAATACATTATAATAAATATTTAAAATAAGTTTAGCTTTTGTTAAAAGTAATCTTATCGCAACATAAAGGTAAGTGAAGGGTTTAGTTTTAAAATATCAATTCTTAATGACAGCATAAAATTTTATGATGAATCAAATATTCTTTTGTGAAACGTAATTCCCTGAAACGTTGGTACATTCAACCAATTAAATACAAATCTAATAAAGATATTTTTAATGGATATGGATGGAGAATGGAACATTCAGTAGAAAAGTAAGATGTAATAACTTGAAGTATTACTACTTGTATTGAAAAAAGCCAATTTTAAAGGGGAAAGTTTTAGCCATTTCCATTTATTTATAAATTTAGAAAGTCATTTCTAATCTTAATAGAATGCATCTGATTATAAAAAAAATCCTGTTTTATGCATGAATGGGACCAGTCACACAAAATATCCTTATTAACATGTATAATTAAAACTATGGCAGCTAAGGGGATTTTATCAATAGTATTATAATTATGGATATACTTTGGCCAACCAGAATTAGGATACTTACTAAAGATGTATTATGTTTATTTGCAAATGACATAAATTACTTAAGTACAGACCTATTTTATTCTATAATCAAGTGTTTGTGAATTTTAGAGCATATAAGTATACAGTATGCTCTAAAAATGAAAATACCTGAAATGCCGCTTCAATTTACTAGAACTTCCACACAGATATTATCAACGATAAAATATACTCTGAATTTAAGTAAGCAGCATTTGTTTACACTTATGTGCCTTATTCCATACTTGAGCTATCCAAAAGCGTTTCGCTCTCCGATTTCATTGAAATACGTATCAAGTATAGTTTATAGTAATTAAACTCTTCTCCCACTCTTTGAAGCGTTTTTTTTAATTTTTGTTCTGCAGAACTGGATTTCCAAGTGTATCTGTTTTCCGTATAAGATGTTCTTAACTAAAGCTAATCTTATGCCTTGTACTCAAAGATTCAACTAATTTTTTTATTTCTTACTGATTAACTTTTTTTCTGAAACCATTAATACTAGGAAAAAAACTAAAAACAAACTCTACAATTAGGAAAAAAAATTCTAGGATGTTAAATTCACGCTGCACACAATTTTAGAGAATTATGCTCCTCCATAAAAATTGATTTTTGTTTTATAAGTTCACATTTTAACTCTAAGATTTGAGTTTTGTTTTCTCCATCCAATAAGGAACTTTAACAATTATGAAAATTTTTTCTTAAATAATTGCTTAGTAACTGGATCCAAAATTTAGTTACTGAAGCCTTGATCAGTAACATAAAAATTAGATTAATATAAAATTTTACATAACCAATGAAGAGCAGAAATAAACTTTTTGACAGTATAATGATAATCCTAGAATTCTCTTCAATAATTTTAATTTTATATAACACTAGAGAGCTTGTATACCCGTTCTTCGCACGGGTGAATTGAAGAATTAAAGATCACAGATTGAAGGATAGAGAAAGTTTTAATGATTTAATTTAAGTGAATTGCAAATTAAACAAATAAAAAAAGCTTTTTGCATACAAAGCTGAACAAAAAAATCATATTTACTAAATTTTAAGTCTGCAGGTCTAATAGTTGATAAAAAGGATTTTTTTTATTTATAATGCCACGTAACTCTCTTGAGCGTCGATTTTTGAAAACACCTTCCTAAGCTGATTTCTGCTCTGCAAAAGTAATAAATTATTATAAATTTTGTGTGATGTACGCTATATAAAAGTAGTGTAACTAATTTATATCTGGTTGTGTAATACGTTAATATAACTTTCTGCTGTATTTTATTATTTTTTTTTGTTAAAATTGTAATATTTGCAAGTAACACCGTTCCTTATATTATAATATCGACTCAATGGAAACATAGCGAAATATTGGCGATAGAGACAAGTTGGCATCATTTTTGTCGACTATGTTGACGATTGATTGAACGGTTCAGAAGTTGATATGCTGTAGCGCCACCAGGTGGGGAGCTGCAACACACAAAAAATACATATAAACGCCAATTTTCAGAGGAATCAATTAAGCGGTGTTGGAGTCAAGTGAGGTCATATAAACAAACATCCATTTATATATATGTAGATTTAATAGTAAATATTACTAGATAAGAACGATAAATAGCTTATTTCATCTCCCGTATAATTATATCATCGAACAAATGATGTAAGAAGTTTTTAAAATATTATAAACTGTCTTATAGTTATTTAAAAAAGATTTGCTTCAAAATTTCTTTAATCAGTTAGCTTTAAAAAAACTATCAGGATAAGCAATTGAACTTAAATTTTTGATATATCACCATTTTTGAGTTTGGAAATATGTTTTTTTTTTTATCTAAATGTATCTTTAGTTCATAAATAACGTTGAAGAGTATGCAAAATTTTGTAATATTATTTTTATTCCAAATTTTAGTTTCTGAGAAGAGATTATTTGTTTGTTCAATATGGATTTCTGACTTAAATTGTTACATTTTCGTTGAAAACCAATAAGTAGGTATTTTATATACTTTTATATCCTTCCGCCTATAAATAAACAGACATTTCAATTTTGCCAGTTTCAAAAGCAGATGTGCAGTTGAAGATTTGAAATAGGAAAATATGGATCATTCACAAAATATATCCCGCTTATAAGATAAAACTAAATAACATTTTTTTTCCATTTTTTAAAAATGTCTTTTTTTTCCCAATTAAATTAATTTTGGATTTTTTTTCCCCTTTGTCAAATTATTTTTTTCCCCCGAATTTAGCTTGGTGTTCATTTTTTTCAGGGGGAAATTTCCCTTTTTTGCTTTGACATATTCGAAATAGATATCAAAATGAATATTAAACTGGGAATGAATTTATATTCTTTTTTCTGTTGTTTTTGTGTGTCTCACACTGGGTTACGTCAGAAAGACGAGGGATAAATGAACAGAAAATATAATACAACCACAGAAGAATAAGGACTTTTTATGAAAAACAATTCATTTACAATGGCAATGTTTTAACATTATAACAGTGGAAAGATTATTGATTCGAATTATATAACAATTTTTGAGGCTGGTAAAAGATCGTGTATACTTAAAGTTTTGTTATATCAAAAATCAGAGTAGACACATTGCCATTCGAACAAAATGAAAGGGAAATACAAATGGAGTAATGACTGATTATTTATTTAATTTAATTATATAAATAGAAGGATAAAAAAGTATCAAATCAATATTACATGTATCCTTATTTCTTTGCGAAAACATTCACACACTATGAAGGAAGTCAGATACATTTTTTCTAAGATAAATATATCTTGGGATTAATTTAAAACAGTTTTAAAGTGGAATGAAGGGTATGAACAGTAGAACAAGTTATATTTAAAAAGGTTTTTTAAAGTTTTTGGCCCAAAAAAATCCTCTTTTATAGTTTTTCTTTACAAGATACAACAGATTTTTTGTGTAAACAATTTTCCTTACATTAACTCTTAATTTTATTTAAAAAAAATTCTGAAATATCTTTCAGCTCTTTATAATGTTTAGCTCTTAGTTTTATTTATTTTTCCTTTTTTTATGTTTGTTATGCAAATTTCAAATGCTCTTTTCAAGTAATTTGCGTGAAATACAAGCATTAACTCAATGAATTCAGTTTAAAGAAGGAACTTCTTTTGTTAATAAGTAAAAACTGCATAAATACAAATAAAAATTTTGAAGATGCTGTTAGCACGCAATTTTAATATTTTTGATGTATTCTGATAATTTCTATTGGGTAAATAAAAAATTGTTACCTAAAGTTTTAAAGCAGTTTCATAAATTTAGAATTTATTTAAAAACTTTCACTTCACACTTAATTTAATGTTGGATAAACTGCTGTGTTAAATCCCCATAATTTTAGAAAAACCACGATTTCGTGATAAACACAAAATAATTCAGAAGATTGTGAATAAAACAAAAAATTTCTTTAAAGTTAAAGTTTAAAACCTTTTTCACAAAAAATAATCCATTTTGTAATCCTTTTTTAAATTTCCCCAAAAAAGCTTCACAGTATGAAAACTTTTTTGTTTATGAATATCTACTATTTTGAAGGAAACAAAAATGATTGAAAGAATGTTTGAGAATAAAAGGGATGATGCAAGTTCAAATACGCGTGAGATTTACTTTTTTTTCAAAACTAGGAGTGTATTTATTAGGGCCTTTTTGAAGAAGCAAAAGTACGAAAAATAAAAAAATAAAAACAAAAGCATTTAATTCAATAAAATTTAAATTCTTCCGTATATTTTTTTGAGTTGGGGACAACCCATAGAAGGAAACCTGTTTTTGGGGGGGTCTTTTTTTTATGCGACTTTTTGGGGATCTTTTTTTTTTGGTGGAAATTTAAGGCCAGTTTACCCCCCCAAATTTTTTTTTTTATTTTCCAGTACGTAACGGAGAATGGGGCCCCCCCCCCCTGAAAGTCAGGTTTCCTTAATATTTTATAAATTGGGGAAAAACGTTTTTCGAAGGTCCCCCCTAGAGCCCCCGCCCCCCGTGGCAGGGCCCAATGGTTTGGCTCCACTGTAATGTTTTCAACTATTTACCAGAGGTTAAAAATGTTAGGACCCCTAAAACTTTTTGCCTTTAATTTTTAAAATTTGGGGAAATACGTATTTGCGAAATCAGGCCTTCCAAATCTTTTCCTCCCCTGACGGGGCGTTACGCCACTAAATGAACCTTGAAACTCTGTTATTTTTTTTTTAAAAAAGTCTCCCCACAAACGCATTTAGGGGTTTTCAACCCAGTAGTCGTGCTTTTTTTGAAGATAAAAATTTCAAAGCCAGGTCATTACGAATAATTTTGAAATATTGAAGAACAAGCCCGATTTTTAGGGATAAAAAAATGCATGGGTCACTTTTCCCTCAAATTGGAAAAAAATTTTCTTCAAAAGATCCCAAAGAAAGGAGTATAAACCCAAAAAACCAATCACAATTGGGTTTTCGTGAAGTTTAAAAACAACTGTGTGTGTGTGTGTAAAACCAAACCTTTTTCACAAAACTTATCCCTACTTTTGTTGTCAAAAAAAACAATTAAAAACCTTCAAGTACGGATTTTAACTTATTCTAAGGTTTTAAAAAAGATGAGTAGCAATGAATTATGTATTTTGAAAAATTATCCCTGTATAAAAAGAAACTTTTGTTTTAAAAAAGTTTCCGGAGTTTTAATTATTTATTTGTTTGGAAATATCATAAATTTCGTAAAAAATTGGCAAATTTTTTAAAACTACTTTTTTGCGTCCCCCACCCATAAAAGTTTTTTGTAGTATTTCCAGAATTAGTTTGTTTTTGAAGAATGGAAATTTTTGAATATTTTTTGCGTTTTTTTTACCCCCATCACCCCCAAAAAAAACAACCCTTTGTTTTTTACCTTAACACCTGAAAGTAATAGACACGGAATTTCAGATAAAGAAACTGTTACAATTTTCAGGGCTGTTTTAAAAACATTGGAATTTTACGCGGAAAGACTTCACATGTAATAGATTTCCAAAAAAATTTGTAAGGTCAAAATGTAGTTACAGAGTCGAATAAATTAACGGAGTCTCTCTGTATTTTAATAATATTGTAGAAGAAACACATAAATGTGCAAAGTATAAAGGGCACAAAATACTACCCAAAGATTTCAAGGAATGAACATCATACTCTAGAATAGCCAAAATGCCAAGAGCCATGGAAAGCCATGGGAAATTCTGGCCACTGTGGGTCTAATCCCAAGGCGGGCCGAGGTAGGCGAGTGGTATAGGTATCGGATCGTGGCTGGCTTAGTCACGAGTTCGAGCCAGTACCACAGAGCCCCGTCGTGGGGGGGCAGCGATGGGACGCTAAATCTGTCGAGAGCTGAAACGTTCTCCCGTTGGTGTGTGTGGTAGTTAGGAGAGGGGTGGTGGTGCCAGCTCAGATGTAGTCGACGTCACTTGACCATGGTTCAAATTTACGTGGTCCGTCGCCAAAAGCCCTCGTGTAGCTAAACAGTGCGATGTTAATATTCACTCACTCACTCACTCAGCCAATCCCAAGGCACCTGGAGAGAGCCGAGGCTGTTGCCGGCTTTCGCCTAACTCCCGGATATGACTTCTATGGAGTATACCTCCACTGACTTGACCTGGCTGCTAGCGAGGCCTGCCCACTCTGCGGCCATGCCAGAATGGATGGCGATCCCCTGCTCCAATGCATTGGACTTGATGAATACCCGACTGACGACATCCCGACATACCCGACTGACTGGTAGGCTCAGCGTCAAATGGTCAAGAAGCCAAGCACGAAATTTAGATAAATAAATATACTCTAGAAAAGGGGCCAGAATACCTTTAAATAGCTATGCTATTGAAAGATGCATTCGCCTAGTGTCTGATTCGTCGGAAAGTGTATATGATGAAGAGAAGAGATACAGCTTCATGTTGAATAGGATCCAATCAAAGGTCATATAAAACATTTCAATACAAAAAGAAATACAACTCTTAGATAAATGCAAATTTTCTTGCTAATAGAATTTTATATATTATGTAAGGTTCCCTTATTATAAACTTACTAATTCATTAATTTTTTAATTTCAATTGTATTTTTCCAGTAATCGATATTTTAAAGGTTTATTATTTACAATTTTATATTTTAATACCTGAATACGTGGCCAAACTTAAAAACATCTTATTTAATTTATAATTTTAGAACAATTTCATAAACATGAGATTTGTTAACATTTTTTTAGGGGGGGGTGTCACTGGAGCACCGAAAATGATGTAAAATATTACACTCATCACACAACTTTTCCAACTAAGACAAATATAATTTTAAAAGTAAAACTTTATTAGTTTTAATTAAAAATATGCTTTTTTAAAGATTTTTTGTAGCACTTGGAATACGGAAAATATAAATGGATTTCAATTGAAAAAAAATCCCTTACTAACCTATTTAAAATTTTTTCACACTCCACTGTCAAAGTCAATTTCGAAATAGAATTATTTCCTTGTCTCACTCCATCCTTATATGCACGTGACAGAAAATTATTAAATTAATTTTTATCTTTTAATCAAAAGATAAATTTGATTTATTCAAAGATTAAGTAATAAAACCATATTCAAAGTTAAAAAGATAAAAAATATCTTCTGATTTATAATTAAATATTGCTGACGTTTCGTAACTCAAAATATTTAACTTGGTGTTTTTATATGTATTTAATTAAATAGAATACGTATATTT